>CACRXP010000091.1:1193515-1223751 GCA_902702965.1 Spirometra erinaceieuropaei | reverse complement strand
ATATCCGACGCAAGCATGTTGCACTACTTGATCAATTAACGCCATGCCCGTGATGGCAACTTTTCCGGATCACAGAGGACAGGAAAACGGGCCCTTGGCTCGATGAAAGAACGTTGGACTTCAGGCTTAATAACCAAAAAAGCCCCAGATCAAATCCAAGGTTCTCCAAACTTGTGGTCGAATATGACTGAGAGATGACGGCTAAAACAACACTCCAATCTCATCGGTCTTTGCCGATACTGCTTCCCGTGTGCAGCTTTCGTCCAGTAGCTGTTGGGAGTGGGTCTGCAGTTCTGAATATTCAGTATTCATTTGCATCTCCTAGCCCAAAGACAGAACCCCCCTCCTTCTGTTCTAAAAAAGTTTGTAATCGCTGGACTTTCCGAGACCCAGGCACAATCGGTCTTATGGCCTACTAACCCCACGTTTCTTACAGTTGCGAACATGGATTACATAATATGCCATAACTGGCAGCGCACATATTAACAAAAAGCTCCGACGCGTGACACAGCCGCGAGGAGTTCGGCTCGTCAGTGGGTCCCTCAGCATTCTCCGTGAGTTTTAAAGTAGGTGGGCGAACCTATGAAATATCAATCCGAATTCCTAAATGCGTTTTCGTTTCGAAAAGATTAATTAGTAGGGCTGTAAAACTAATAATCAAGCAGCGTAATTCTGTAATAATTCAATTACCTCAGGATGCAGGATTTCAAACAAACTTCTTTTCGGCTGCATGCAGGAACTACAGTCTGTAAAAAATTACTACTTAAGCAGCATGCATTTTTCTCATTGATTTTCGATGTCCTTAAAAATTCAATTATACTTCATAGAAAACATGCACAAAAATATTCATTCATTCACTCTTTCGGTAGAAAATTACGTCTTATTTCAATTTTATACTAGAAGGAAGGGTAAAATTTGGTTCTAAAAAGTTCCTAATTGTGAGATTTTTTAATACCGTGAAATGGCCGTTCATAAAATGTCATGTCTCTGCATTTACTAGTGTTGCTTTCAAAGTTAAAAACATAGCGCAACTCCACTGCTGAATTTTATGAACCCCATATGATCTCCTCTGAATACCTTAGAGAAATTTACGGTTTTCCGTACGCGGAAAATATACGGCCTGCAGTTTGGGAACCCAAAATCCAAGTGTGACGGTAGAGCGGGTTCAAAAATATTCAGGAATTGAAAAAGTTTTGCAGAACCGAATTAACCCCTTTCTTCGGGTATAAAATTGAAAGAAGACGTGATTTTCTACCAAACGAGTAGAAGAATGAATATTTTTATGCAGTACCGACAAAGACAAGGGATGGTAAGGCAAAACGGAGCAAGTGAGATCCGTAAGAACGATCGGTGAGCGCCCCCTACCATTTTTATGTATGTTTTCCATGAAATATAATTGGTTTTCTAAAGGCAACGAAAATCAATGAGGAAAATGTATGCTACATAAGTAGTCATTTTTTCATAGTATAACTTTTGCATCCTGCCGGAAAGAAGTTCATTCGAAAGCTGGCATCCTGAGGTAACTGAATTATCATAGAATTATGCTGCTTGATGATTAATTCTCCAACTCTTCTTTTGGGAACGAAAACTCATTTACAAATTTCGGTTGGCATTTCATGAGTTAGTCCACCTACTGTACAGTGAGTGACCTATCTCATGAAATGTTGGCTGAAATTCTGAAATGCGTTTTCGATTAGGAAGGATTACATGGTCGCGGTTGTAATACTGATTATCTTGTGTCATACTCTTATAACATTTAGGACTTGGCAGGATGTCGGCTCTTAAATGCATTTCTTTTCGATTTCCTGTAGAAAGCGTGCTCGGTAAAAATGACTACTTACGTAGCATGCATTTTTCCAGTTGATTTTCGATGGTCTTGGAAATTCAAATATATTTTATAGAAACCATAAACAAAAATATGCTTTCCTTCAGTCAAACAATAGAAAATCACGTCTCCTTTATATTTTATACTTAAGGAAGGAGGATAATTAGGTTTTAAGAAAGTTTCTAATTATGAGACTTTTTAAGACCGCGAAATGTCCATTTGCATAGCATCGTACCTGTGTGTTTACCACTGTTCCTCATGGAATGTACAACATGGTCCGCATCCATTGCAAAATTTTACGGACTCTGCATGATATCTCTTTAATGGCATAGAAAAATATGTGATTTTCTTTACGCGGAACGAATGCACCTCGTAGAGTGTAATCATTAAGCGCTAATGCAGCGAATGATCAGGCTCCAAATTATTCGTCAATTAGAAAACTTTTTAAAAACCCAATTATCCTCCTTCCTTATGTATAAAATATAAAGAAGACATGATTCCCTATTGATTGACTGAAAGACAGCATATTTTTGTTTATGGTTTCTATAAAATATATTTGAATTTTCAAGACCATCGAAAATCAATGGGAAAAATGCATGCTACGTAAGTAGACATTTTTTATCGAGCACGCTTTCTACAGGAAATCGAAAAGAAATTCATTTAAGAGCCGACAACCTGCCGAGTCCGAAATGTTATAAGATTAAGTCGCAAGATAACCAATTTTACAACCATGAACAAATAATCCTTCGTAATCGAGAACGCATTTCAGAATTTCAGCCAACATTTCATGAGATCGGTCACTCACTGTATTACACGACTATTGTCTTAGCGTAGTTTCTTATGTATACGCTACCTCTTGTGATGCCCTCCGTATGTGTGCTTCGGAGTTATGCTTAACGGATCAGATAGCGACAATGGAAGCTTATTATCCGCGTGCGTGCCAACCTCTATGTTGTCGGCCACTACATCATGAAGGTACTTTTCTGCAGACAGACTATTTATGTCTTCGTCAATTAAATGCTTCTGGAATGCAGGGACTGGCCAGAGTCTGCATTCCACTGGGAGGAGGAGGAGGAGGAGAGCATTCCAGAGTCATAAAATTATATCCTCTCACCCTCCCCCCATCCCCCCTCCTACCCCACCTGTCATCCTCCCAAGCTTGTGCCAAGAAAAGATGACGTCCGCGTTCACTGCAGTGCAATCCAGCAGAGAACGATCTGAACTCTTGCCTGCAAAATGTCTGTTCCACTGTAGTGTGCCCACGTGTTCCCTCGAAGTTCCGATGAACAGTTAAAAAATTCACAAGCGAAGCCCCTAAATTCCTGGCTCGCGGGAGGGTGAAGTAATTTACACCCCACCCGCAGTTGGAGTAGGAACTTGTGCATTACGCTTTAAGGTCATTAGCAGGGGGGCTTTAATGGGTTTTCACGCTGCGCATGTGGTGTAAGTGGGCTTCCAGGAATGGCAATCATACAGAACGACAGTCCAAATTAGTGAGCCTACTACAAGATGGCGGATTTCTATCAAAAATGTTCCATCCACCTAAAACTGTCTCGTTTTCTCCATCTCGGTTTATTTTTTGAATGCTTTTCGAAAATTGGACAAAAATAATTAATTTTATACGGAGAGGGCTGAAAACTTTCTTTCGTCATTAGGTCGCTAAATGTAGGCAGGAAAACTGTTCATTTTGAAAACACAGTAGGTGGGCTAACTCTTGAAATGTCGACCGAAATTCCGAAATACGTGTTTGTTCCGAAAAGATTAATTGAGTAGGATGGTAAAACTAACCATCATGCAGCATATTTCTATAATATTTCAGTCACCTCCGGATGCCCGCTTCCGAATGAACTTCTTTCCGGCTGCATGCGAACACCATACTCTGTACAAAATGGCTACTTAAGCAGCGTGAATTTTTCTCGTTGATTTTTGATGCCCTTAAAAATTCAATTATATTTAATAGAAAACATTCATTCTTTCGCTCATTCGGTAAAAAATTTAGGTCTTCTTTCAATTTTGCACTTGAAAGATGAGTATAATTTCGTTTACAAAAACTTTTCCAATTCCCGAATAATTTTGAACCCGAACTTCTTTACGGCTGCGTGCAATAAAAACATGATGTTAAAAATGACTACTTAGGTAGCATGATCTTTTTTTATTAATTTTCTATGCAATAAAAACCAATTATATTTCATGGGAAACATGCATAAAAATATTCATTCTTTTGCTCCTTCGGTAGAAAATTACGTGCTTTTACAAATTTGTACCCGAAGAAAAGGTTTAATTTGGTTTTACATACTTTTTCCAATTTCCAAATAATTTCGAAGTTCACATGCCTTTACAATTGCATTCAGGGTTTCCAAAATACAAGCCGTATATTTGCCGCGTACGAAAACCGTGAATTTATCTACGGTATTCAGCAGAGATTATATGGGGTGCATAGAATTTAGCAGTGGAGCTGACCCATATTGTTAACTTTGAAAGCAACACTAGTAAATGCAGAGACATGACATTTTATGGACGGCCATTTCACGGTATTAAAAAATCTCACAATTAGAAACTTTTTAAAACCAAATTATACCCTTCCTTCTAGTATAAAATTGAAATAAGACGTAATTTTCTACCGAAAGAGTGAATGAATGAATATTTTTGTGCATGTTTTCTATGAAATATAATTGAATTTTTAAGGGCATCGAAAATCGATGAGAAAAATGCATGCTAATTAAGTAGTCATTTTCTACAGAGTGTAGTTCCTGCATGCAGCCGAGAAGGAGTTTGTTTGAAAGCCTGCATCCTGAGGTAACTGAAATATTTTAGAATTATGTTGCAGGCTGGCTAGTTTTCAGCCCTACTTAATTAGTCTTTTCAAAACGAAAACGCATTTCGGAATTTCGGTTGACATTTCATGAGTTAGCCCACCTACTGTACATATATGCTGGTTGGGCTCGAGAGAGAGTCCATAAGGCACAACGGAACGAGTGAGTTCCGTATGAACGATCGGTGAGCGCCCCCCTAACACTGTATATTCCCGATCGAAAACCGACAAGGCAACGGGCTCGTGGCCCGGTGAGAAGAGGCGTTGACTTCTAAACCAACAGGTCGCGAGTTCGAGGCTCGGGTGTTCCACACTTCGGGCTTGGATATGGCTGGCTGACGACGGCTAATAAGCCAGAAATGGCCATTCCAGTCTCCCTTGTCTTTGTCGGTAATATCATTCTGCCTGTACATATATATATATATAGCAGCGAGGAGGTACGACAGAGAATGCGGGTAGATTGATACAGCACTGTTTCGGGCTTATTCTGCCTTCATTCAGCCAATCATAACCCTGACCATCAGCAGCTGCGACCAGAAACACAAACATGCGCACAGACGCACCTGGCGCAGTCGGTCCACCACTGAGGCCTACCAGATGGGTCATAAGCACTTCATCGAACCGAAGTTCATCAGTGCCTCGCCACCTGTCATTCTCTGTCAGGGTTATGATTGGCTGAATGAAGGCAGAATAAGCCCGAAACAGTGCTGTATCAATCTACCCGCATTCTCTGTCGTCCCTCCTTGCTGCTATTATGACTTGGCCGACTTCGGCCTGGTAATTGGTTGCCTGTTCGTGACCTTTGCCACACATACGGAGCTTGTTTGCTTTGTGAAGCCAATAGATCGGTGTGCGCCCATTCCTGATATATATATATATATATATATATATACATGCATTTTATGAACACTTCATGGAAGCGCCAGAATTTTATGTGGGTTAAGGGAAGGAGCCCCTTTTTTAACAGTCTATTTTGCTGTTTGCTTATCCCTTGATGAAGGGAACGGACTATTAATGCTCTAACGCGTTAAAAAACAAATGACACTCATTGTAATTTTCTAAATGATACGAATGTCGTACAAGTGATCTCAAGGAAACGACTTCTTTCAAATTTGCTGCCCAGGTGTGTAAATTGACAAATACCTTGCCTTTCGTTCCCGACTATGTCCACCGTGTGGTTCGCAGCAAGGTTGACGGTAAATAGTGGGCGAATTGGTTTACAGTGATACTGAACTTGCGAAGCATCTACCTCGCTCCTTTCTCCTCTCCCACCAGAGCCCAGCCCCATGAAGGAGTCTAGAAAACCGGAGGTGGGAGAGGGCGCAGATGGCTGGCTCGGATCCCACTGTGTGGGAGTACCATGAAGGCCACATGAAGAAGGAGCCATTGCAGCCTGACTCTCATTTCACCAGTCCAGTCGGCAACCTTCCGAGCCACGGCTTTCTGTGCACCGGGAAAGCTTCACGCGCGTCAGATCGTTCATAGTGAGGAGAATGAACTGAGTCGTTGACTTCACCCTTTATTCCCATTCCCAGGCCTCAGCTACTGTCCGATCCAGCCAGTCGTCTGACGCGGGGGGTGGGCGCAGTGGACGATATAGCTAGTAACCTCGTCTGCGCGTGCTACACACATGACATATCCCCCCACGTGCACACACCAGGATCTCCCATGTGGCAGGGGAGCCAAATGTGACGTAACCGAAGAGCACGCTTCATACGCACGTGAGGGATGCCAGTGGTGTGGAAGTTTGAAGATGTTCATGTGTGGTGCACTAGTTGATGGGGGAATGGGTGGTGATGCGGTCAGCAGTAGCAGTAACGGAGGAGCGCGCAGTCATAAATGACGCCATGGGCACAATTATATAAGACTTCGCCCCGGGCGCAGAAGCGGTTGGCGCATTCAGCAGCTCAACAGAATGATAATGCCAGTATGGCAGTCACACGACAGTTCGACCGTCGATTCCGACAATGTTCACCGTGTTCAAGGTGCAGCGAGCACGGCGACTTGTGCGTGAATTAGTTTATAATGATAGTGGACTTGCGCAGAATCTACCGCACTCTCCCTTCCCTCCTCCCCACCTGGACCCGGTGAGTGGCACACCTTTCATGCATATTGAGAACTTTAAAGTCGCCAGCCAGCTAAAGGTTCAGGGAGATAACACCGTCTTCGGAGACATACATACGAAACTTACACGTCTTTACCTAATGACGTATCTCACGCCATCATCGTCGGCAGGTTAGTTAATCATAGCCGAAAACTGTTCAAACTGCGCTAAAGGCCGTGGCCTCGAAGGCTCCCAACTGACAATGCAGTTCGGTCAGGACGTCCCAGTGATCCCTTCATAATGTTGCCTTTGTGGTACGTCCACTCAGATGGGATTCGAGTCGCCCCTTCTCTTTTTTGTCGCGCGAAACGTGGTCCTGTGTGCGCGGACCAGGGATGTGGTGGCACGTCTAGGTGCGGGTTCACGCCATGCCACACCCGATCTCGCCTCCGGCCACCTTTTGAGCCCAGGTGGGGGAGGAGAAGATAGTGCGGTAGATTCAGCGAAAGTTCACTGTAGACACCATAGCATTACCGAAAAAGACAAGGAGTGACCATTTCTGGCTCATTAGCCGTCGTCAGTCAGTCATACCCAACGCTGAAGTGTGGAACACCTGGGTTTGATCTCGCGGCTTGTTGATTAGAAATCCAGCGCTTTAAGCACTGAGTCACGGGCTCGTTGGCCTGTTGGTTGTGGTCGGAAATATACAATGGTAGGGGGGGGGGTAGAGTTGGGCCTGACTGGCTGGCGACGGGTAGTTAGCCAGAAATGCCCATTCCAGTCTCCCTTGTCTTTGTCGGTAATATCATACTGACTATAGTAGATGTGCTAACTCATGAAATGTTAACCTGCATTTCGAAATGCGTTCTCGTTTCGAAAAGATAAATTAAGTAGTGTTGTAAAGCTAATCATGATGCAGCATAAATCTATAATGATCCAGTTACCTCAGGGTGTCGGCTTTCGAAAGAACTCATTTTCTGCTGCATGCAAGATCTATACTCTTCAAAAAATGACTTCTAATGTAGTATGCAATTTTCTCAATGATTTTCGATGGCCTTGAAAATTCAATTATATTTCATGGAAAACATATATAAATGTATCCATTCTTTTACTTATTCGGTAGAAAATCATGTCTTCTTCCAATCTCATACTCAAAAGAAGGGTCTAATTCGGTTTTAAAAAGTTTCTAATTGTGAGATTTTTTAATACCGTTAAATGGCCGTTCATGAAACGTCATGTATCTGCATTTACGAATGTGCCTTGTAAAGTTAACAATATTGCTCAAATCCACTGCTTAATTTTATGAACCCCATACGGTCTCCTCTTAACACTGTAGAGAAATGCATGGTTTTCCGTACACGGAAAATATACAGCTTGTAGTTTTGAAACCCTGAATGCAAGTGTAACAGCAGGTCGGGTTCAAAATTATTCGGGAATTAGAAAAGTTTTTGAAAACCGAATCATACTCCTCTTTTGAGTATGAAACTAGAAGAAGACATGATTTCCTACCGAATAAGTAAAAGAATGCATATTTTTATGCATGCTTTCCATGAAATATAATTGAATTTTCAAGGGCATCGAAAATCAATGAGAAAATTGCATGCTACTTCAGTAGTGATTTTTTGCAGAGTATAGATATTGCATGCAGCCGACAATAAGTTCTTTCAAAAGCCGACACTCTGAGGTAACTGGATCAATATAGATTTATGCTGCATCATGATTAGTTTTACAAAACTACTTAATTTATCCTTTCGAAACTAGAACGCATTTTGAAATGTTGGTTGACATTTCATGAGTTAGCACATGTACTTTATATCATGTGCCGCTGTGCGGCTGCTTGTTGGGCTCGAGAGAGAGCCCGTAAGGCACAACGGAACTAATATATGTTGGCTTCTGACGTTGGCCATTGGCCGGTGACTTTGGGTATTGGCTACTAATTTGCGGTTCCGTTAATACGACCACAAAAACAATTTCCACACAAGTTTATCGATCCGAAGATTGCTTTGAACCCGTTCTGCGATGCATTTGCGTTTGGGTCTACAGCCTACGACTCGAATGCTTTGCGTGCACGGAAAAGCATATATTCCTTCACGTAATTTAGAAGGCAACATAGAAGATGGATAAAATTTGGGCAATCTACAGTATATCTGCTAACTCACGAAATGTTAACCCAAATGGGTTTTCGACTCGAAAATATTAAGTAAGGTTGTACTGTTAATCACAGTGTAGCACACTCCATAGATAATTCACTTATCTCAGGATGCCAGTTTTTGAATCAGCTTCGTTTAGGCCATCGGAAAAAACTGCACTCTTTAAACGACTGAAGAGTCAATTTGGCAAACACTTGTTTTCGATAACTAGTCATTAGGCCAAAACAGTTACATAGAAGTTGAAAATATGCGAAGTTCGCGAGGTTTATAAGTGACTCAGGGGCTATTAACACCCATAGGTAGAAAAATTCTTAAAACCAAAAGATACCCTTCCTCCAAGCATAAAATTTTCTACCAACTGAGAAAAAGAACGACTACTTTTATGCATGTTTTCTATAAGATGTATTCGAATTTATAAGAGCATCGAAAATCAATGAGAAAACTTCGGGCTAATGAAATAGTCACTTTTTATAGAATGTTGTATTTTGCAGGCGGCCGGGAAGTTCGTTCAAAAGCCGGCATCTTCAAGTAACTTAATTATCATGGGATTATGCTGTACAGTGATTAATATTACAATCCTACTTAAGTAATCTTTTCGAGTCAAAAACGCATTTCAGAATTTTAGTTAACATTCTACGAGTTAGCACATCTGCTCTACGCGGGCTAGGTTGCATGGTCTTCTGAAATCTCATAACTGAAAACTTTTTAACCAATATATACCCCTTTTGAGTGTCGTCTTTGAAGCAGTCGAGATTTACTAACAAATGAGCACAACAGAGGATTTTTAGTGCGTGTTTTCTATAAATTTCTTTGAGGTAACAGGGATATCGAAAATCAATGGAACGAATCAGACTAATCGAGCAGTCTTTTTTGCTGAGTGTAGTTTTTCAAACGGCCAAAACGAAATGCACACGAAAACTAGCATTCTGGCGTGACTGACGCATCCTTGGATTATGCTGTACGATGATCAGTATTACAACCCCATCTAAGTAATATTTTCTAATCAAAGGTTTACTTAAGAATTTTGGCTGACTTGTCATGAGATGCGTCACCATCTGCAACCTAGGTTCATTTATATATTGAACCAAATGCTCTAAGATCTGTGATCTTATATTTTTGTCCCTATTTTCCAATAGTAATACTAATACGCGTCCGACACATTTTGTAATCTGTTAGTTCAAGTTCACTCTCTCGCATTTTCTGTTTTCACGAAGAGGCCCAATATTTTTTATGCTACATATTCTCAGTTTATTCATGAAAAAGGCTTTGTATTGCCGATTACTACTTTTTGGTGATATTTTTGGAATGACTTACGAAGTTAGGTACATTTTCACTAAGCAACACATAAGCCAAGTCTCATACTCATAGTTGGTTTATATCAAAACTACTTAAACACTTTCAGAAATCGTTTAGTGGTTTTAGATAGAAAGCCTTCAATGGATAGTAACAAGGCATTGGCTGAAAGAAACGCCATCTGGATAGGTTAGTTCACGCAACTGAAATTTTTAAATAGTAAGATAACGCCGAAATTGTCGGAGCTGAGCGTGGGTGCACTGACTGACACCGCTTTACCCGCCTCTGCGCGTACCACACACGTGCTGTTTTTTCGCTCCGCGCAAGCCATAGATGATCATTGTTAATGGTCACCCTGGCGGACATCCATTGCGACCTGGCGTGGATGCGGTCGCGGGCATCGCAGGTGACGTCATTTGGCCAATCCTGGTACAGTAGGTGGGCTGACTCATGAAATGTCAACCGAAAGTCCGAAATGCGTTTTCGTTTCGAAAGGATTAATTAAGTAGGGTTGTAAAACTAGACAGCCTGCAACATAATTCTATAATATTTCAGTTACCTCAGGATGCCGGCTTTCGAAAGAACTTTTTTCCGGCTGCATGCAAAAACTGCACTTTGTACAAAACGGCTACTTAAGCGACATGCATTTTTCTCGCTGATTTCCGATGCCCTAAAAATTCAATTATATTTCATGGAAAACACGCCCAAAATATTAATGCTCTTGCTCATTCGGTAGAAGATTACGTCTTCTTTCAATTTTGCACATGAAAGATGGACATAATTCGGTTTTTAAAAACTTTTCCAATTCCCGAATGATTTTCAACCCGACCTGCCGTTTCACTTGAATTCAGAGTCTCCAAACTACAAGCCGTATATTTTCCGCGTATGAAAAACCATACATTTCTTTATGGTATTAGGAGGAGACCACATGGGGTTCATAAAATTAGTCAGTAGATTCGAGCCATCTTGTTAACTTTACAAGCCACATTGGCAAATGCAGAGACATGACGTCTTATGAACGGCCATTTCACGGTATTAAAAATCTTACAGTTAGAAACTTTTTAAAAACCGAATTATATCCTTCCTTTGAGTATAAAATTGAAAGAGGACGTACTTTTCTACCGAATGAGCAATAGAATGCATATTTTTACGCATGTTTTCTATGAAATATAATTGAATTTTTAAGGGCATCGGAAATCATGCTGCTTAAGTAGTCATTTTTTACGAAACGTGGCTTCTGCATGCAGCTGGAAGGAGGTTCGTTCGAAAGCCGGCTTCTTGAGGCAAATGAATTATTATAGAATTACGCTGCAAGAGGATTAGTTTTACAGCCCAACTCAATTACCTTTTCGAAATGAAAACGTATATAGAAATTTCTGTTGATATTTAATGAGTTAGCCCACCTACCGTAATTCGAAAAAAGGCTAAATCCCTCTCAGCTGTGTCATGCGTCGACAGAATATCGGCGAAACACGTGTCTACTTTGTCAGTATAGAAATATAATGCAACCGCAAAATTTATTACAATACAAAAGCGAGCGCCGCAACGGCTCCAACGGCGAGTTCCGGAGTCATGGCCGGAATCAGGAGAAAAACCCTGCGGTACAAGTTTTTGCATGCATGAATTTCCCTCTTTACCAAGTGGGGAAGGCAAAGAAATCTTAATTTATTTTTATGGATCTTGGGAATGAGTTGATCGAAGATACTGTCCCTGATTTCGAGTGACTTGACCTGATGAAACATCCACACTGATTTGTACTGGCTCCTATATTTCAGTTAAATAACCCATTGTAAATAGAATAACAAGGAATTACATGTGGGTGTTACTCGTTGATATATCCTGACAGCTGGATGAAATTCAGGTGATTTTGGACGGCCATCAGTGTCTGATCTAAAGCCCGCCGAAGGTGGTTGTTTAGGGCTGCCTTACTGGCGAATTCAGCCACTTCAGTCCTCCCTCCTCTGTCCTTTTCAGAGGTAGAGTTTGGTAGAGGGGCGCTCACCGATCGTTCTTACGGAATTCACCCGTCCCGTTGTGTCTTACGGGCTCTCTCTCGAGCCCAACCAGCAGTCGCACAGCGGCGCAGGATATAGGCAGTATGGTATTACCGACAAAGACAAGGGAGACTGGAATGGCCATTTCTGGCTTATTATCCGTCGTCAGCCAGTCATGCCCAACCCCGAAGTGTGGAACACCCGAGGCTCGAACTCGCGACCTGTTGGTTTAGAAGTCAACGCCTCTAATCACCGGGCCACGAGCCCGTTGTCCTGTCGGCTTTTGATCGGGAATATACAATGGTAAGGGGCGCTCACCGATTGGTTTACGGGACTCGCTTGCAGTTTTTTTGACTAACTGATGACATATCACAAAATTCGCAAAAACGTCCATCCTGCATCCGCGAACATGACTGTTCTTCAAGAGGAGACAAAGTTTGGCTTATAACTTATAACTTGTTAACTGAGAAATTCTTCTACTAAAACCAGCAATTTAAAACGCCGAGCGTAGTATGGGTCACCTATTTATATTGCGGGCGATGAAGAAGGGAAATGCAATAGGGAGCGAAAATAATAAAAGCATTAGCATTCTCATTTTAAGACACTAACACACTTGAGGAGGCAGGAACTACTAAGTCGTCTATGGTTGACTGAACTATTCAATTGTTAAGCATTCAGTCAGGTCTATGCTCTGCTGAAGAGTTTTTTGACTTGTCCCAATTTCTTTTGATTGGTGAAGGGAGGTTTTCACTAAGATTGGGGTCCGGAATGTTAGCAGGATAAATATCCTTCACAGGCCGATGGCGGAAAGGCTGGTTGTGTTCTAAAAATTAGATTATAATAGTAGACTAGATCACAATCATACCTCCCTCGAGCGTTGAACAGGGGTATTATCCTGTAGTAACATGGTGTTTATTCGCCGTCTGTGGATGCCATCGCAACCGAAGGTCTCCTTCACAAAGTTGATCAACTCCTTGCCATTTATGGTCCTCGTTGTCGACCGCCAGATTTGTCGCCCCAGAATTTGGTGGCCATCCAAATCATCAGGCGTCGACAGTTCTTGAAAGCTAGTAGCGATACAACGTGCTCTTGTGGGGAGGTCTTCACACACATGACCATTTGGTCGACCTCGGAGGTTTGCCTAAAAATAAGACCACATCACAAGAGTAATTTTTTTAAAGACCGTCAAGTTGGACGATGTCCACCGTATGCTCCACGGCAAGGCGGAGCACGGACGGTGCCTTGTGCGTGAGTTAGTTTATAGTGACAGCAGACTTGCACAGCATCTACCGCACCTCTGCTCCCCACTCTCCAGCTGCACCCGGTGTCGAGTCAACGTCAAAAAGGCCGGAGGTGGGAGACAAAAATAAATACTCTTCGGAAATGAAAGCCTGTGACGAATATACTCTTGAACAAATATACACTAGGTGGGTTAACTCATGACATGTCAACCGAAATTCCGAAATGCGTTTTCATTTCAAAAAGATTAATTAAGTAGGGCTGTAAAACTAATCATCTTGCAGCGTAATTCTGCAATAATTCAGTTATCTCAGGATTCGGGCTTTTAAATGAATTTTTTTCCGGCTGCATGCAAAAATTATGCCCTGTAGAAATGACTACTTGAGCAGCACGCATTCTTCTCATGGATTTTCGATGCCCTTAAAAAGCCAAAGATATATCACAGAAAACATTCCTAAAAATATTAATTCTTTTAGGGTAAGGCAATACCATACTAAGAGCACAGGTACTAGCCAAAAAGCCCATACACGCATATTTCGCCGATATTCTGCCGCTGCATGGCGCAGCCGCGAGGGCTTCGGCTCGTCAGTGGGTCCCACAGCATTCCCCGTGTGCTTTCTGGTACATACTCCAATTTAGAAATTGTCGTTTTTTAGTTCCCTCTGAAATTATCTATGAAGTTGGAGTAGATCAGTTTATTCAAGGTTATAGGCTCAGACCGAGAATATAACGCGGTCATCTCGCTGTGGCTGATGGATATCGGCCGAAATAGTCATGCATAAATGCTGGGGGACCCACTGACGAGCCGAAGCCCTCGCGGCTGCGCCATGCAGCGGCAGAATATCGGCTTTTAGCTAGTACCTGTGGTGTTAGTATGGTGTCGCCTTACCCTAAAAGAATTAATATTTTTAGGAATGTTTTCTGTGATATATCATTGGCTTTTTAAGGGCATCGAAAATCCATGAGAAGAATGCGTGCTGCTCAAGTAGTCACTTTTTACAGGACATAGTTTTTGCATGCAGCCGGAAAAAGAATTCATTTAAAAGCCCGCATCCTGAGATAACTGAATTATTACAGAATTTCGCTGCAAAATGATTAGTTTTACAGCCCTACTTAATTAATCTTTTTGAAATGAAAACGCATTTCGGAAATTCGGTGGACATGTCATGAGTTAGCCCACCTACCGTGATATGATCTCTAACCTGTTTCCTACTGAAACGTGCAACTCTCATAGAGTTTTGTTGATGAAAGCAGAATTCCTTCATCCATTTCTCAACTATGTGCAGAGGGAACATTGACTGGACATACAATAACATTTTTTTTAAATGTCGTCTTTGTCCACCTTGCTTTTTTTCTAGGCACTGTCTTATTGACAGTTGGCCAGAGAGTGACATGACTAGCATTGGAATTATTAGCGGATGACTCATGCGGCAGCAGCCTTTCCACTACTGATTTTCGAGTTCCTTCACAACTGACTACAGACAGAAATTGTTTTTAATTATTTATAATGCGTTATACCAGAGAAAAGTGGCGGCACATTTCTAGTACTCCTTATCTAGGTCGGTATATTTTAAGAGTAATAGGTAATGCCTTTGAAAACCCTATTCTGTTCATTTACGCCTTTTAACTCCCATAGAGGTGAAACAGCGCTGTCAAGCAAGTTTGTTACCGCGTTTTATGGCAAAATGCTATCGATTTCTCTAAGACTGACCCAACCCCTCGTTTCCTAAAACAATGCGATACCTCGCACCTGTACCAAACTGATTTTCCTGAACGTAAAATCCGGTTTCCGGTTTCACAATGCTCTTGGTGAAAACTTTTCTTGCGCATGCTAATGCTTTTTCGCAGGCGAAAGCGCGTAAATAAGCCACCGTAGCTGGCGATAGTCAACAGCGAAGGAAATAACACTGACATCAGGAAACGTCTGCTTTTGCAGACAGTTGTCCTGTTCCCATTTAATAAGACAGCTTTGAGAAGATTTCCCCTGCAAAAAAAGTCCTTCTGGGCCAATAATTAATATAATAAACAAAAACCACAGCATTTGAGGAGCATACGCGTGCTGTCGATAAATTCTCATCGGTCCAGTACATTTATATGGGAACAACGTGTGAGTTACAAGATAAACCGATTTTTGACAATCAAATATACAGACAAATAAACGGAGTTGAAATGGGATCGCTTCTTGGTGGTCTCCTAGCCGATGTCTTCATGGGCAAGCTGGAGAAGTTTCAGTTAAACGACCAAATCAATAAGCTAGGGCACTGCAGTCGCTACGTTGACGACATCTTTGCAATTGCCACCAGAGAAACCACCCTCTTGGATGCTGTAAATCAAGCACACTCGTCAATCAGGTTAACATGGGAGACGGGAATCGAAGTCTTTCTGCCTTTCCTAGATGTCCTTCCAAGCAAAGAGCTGACGGCAGCATTCGAAGAAGCGTGCACAGGAAAGACACCTGGTCTAAGCAATATACGAACTTTTACCATTTCGTAGCCCTTAAACAGAAATGTAATCTAGTTCGTAGCTTGTCGCAAAGGGTTAGAAAAATCTGTTCTACAGATAGCGTTAATGAAGAACTTAGAAGAATTCAGGACCTGCTTCGCGAGAACTGGTGTCTTGACATAAGTAGCGTAAGAAATCTTACCGAACGACCGGCAAAATGCATCCTACCGACGGCGGAAAAGAAAACTCGGTCGGATCTTATTTCGTAGCCGTACCTGGAGTAGACAACGCCCAGCCTAAATCCTAATCCTAACCATTAACCCCTAACCCCTAACAGTAACCGCTGACAGGTACGGCTACGAACCCGTTCGTTCAGGAAAGGGAAACAATCAAGCGGTTGCAAGTTTTTGTTTTGCAGCACAAAACGCAACATCAAATTCAAAAGATTAGTTCTCCATGCACCCCGAAAATGCAGAGGAGATACTTCCTTGTTAAAAGCGCTAATCCTAGAAGAATAACTTTAAGTAGAGATAGCTTCGTGTTGTGTAAATACTTCGTTGAATCTAGCAGCTGGCTCGTGTTTTGACTTCCAATTCTCCGTCCTGAGTGCAGTAGGCTCGATGATCAACAACACCTGTCCTTGAAGGCAGCAAAAAGATCAAAATACTCTTACTATGTGAGCAGTCGACCTTAGAGAAGTCGGTATACTGGTAAACCACTTTAGAAACGGCTTCCCAAGGGTTCTTCGATTGTGAAAACTTTCTGCCTTGGTAGAGGGACACTCACCGATCGCGCAACAGAAACCACGCGTCTCGTTGTGCCTTACGGGCTCTCTCTGGGGCCCCGCCGGCAGCCACACAGTGGCGCATGATATATAGGCAGAATAGCATTACTGATAAAGACAAGAGGGAGACTGGAATGGCCATTTCTGGCTTATTAGCCGTCGTCAACGAGCCATACCCAAGCCCGAAGTGTGGAACACCCGAGCCTCGAACTCGCGACCTGTTGGTTTAGAAGTCAACGCCTCTACTCACCGGGCCACGAGCCCGTTGAAAATAAGATGCCCGTTTTCTAGTAAACATATATATATATTGGCCGTCGCCAGCCTGCCAAATCTACGGCCAGCTTTTATTTGCAACTCTCTCCTTCCCTGCGGTGGGGTTTCTCCGGGCACCGGAAGCCTGCAAAAATTTAACGCAATCTAATGGTCTGCAGTTTTGGCCTGTCCTACTAAGCGGAATCGGGCTGCTAAACTCTCGAATTCGCGTTGTGCACCCTACTTTTAAACGGCAGGTCTCCCGACTGTATGACTAATTTGCATTCCTGGTCCCTGAGGCATTAGGCCGACCTCCTGTAGATTGAGATGTGGTCTGTTGTTGACTTCGCCGGACAAACCAGTAAGATGCAGCCGGACTCGCACACCTGGGAAGGGAGTCGACAGAGGTTTGCTCTAATGAATTATCCGGGAACCAGCTCGCGTAAAGCACGAGTAGACGGGCTGATGAGTTTTGTCAGGCACCGGTCTCAGCAGCATACCCAGTCGCCTTGGTCTTGTCTTTCTGCTGAAGCATTGCGTGTATGAGTGTGTGTGTGTGGGGTGTAGGGGTGTCCAGCGGTGGGTTCACGTGATGATCGTAGTGACCGCTCACTTGCTTGCAGGTGAGACTACGCCTAGCGTCCATTTGCTGGCACCCAACTCTCACCTGTGGCTCCACGTAGCTGGGCTCTGCTCAGCGGCCACACCCCGGACATCCGCCTCGACCGGCGGGCTAAACCAGGTGAGGGCGGTTACTCCCGGTGCGCGTTGTGCCACGTGCACAGGGTACTGCGGACTACGCTGGACGGTTGGTCGGATGGAACACCGTGTCGGCGCCGTCGTGAAGAGGTTTCGTCTACGCTGTTGGTCAGCTGGTTGGTGGAACATCGCATCGGCATAGTCGAGACGAGGCTCCGCGTGATGCGCCGTTGATCAGCCGGTGGGATGGATCTTCGAATCGGCATCGCTGACTCGCGCCCATCTGGTGCACCGTAGGAGACCGCAGGCTTACGGCAATGTCGTAAGCCATTGGCAAATTCGAGTCGTTCTTCCACTATCAAACAAAGTCGTGGTCCACAGTGGAGTTCGGCCGCGTCGGCACATCAAGCAGCCCTATTCAGGGACAGGGCACTGCTCCTCTTCGGAGGGGGCTTGAAAAGCTGGCCTAAAAATTGCTGGGGAACCACGTCGTCTGCAGGCGCACCGTGGTCGCAGACGCAAAACTCACGCTCGAAACAATCGAAATCGAAACAACAATAGCAATAATAATAATAATAACAACAACAACAACAACAACAACAACCATAGCTATTCTCTTCATCCTACCACTTCTTCCTCTTCCTCTGCCCATTCTTCTCCTTCGTCACCTTCTTCTCCACATCCTTCCCGCCGCCCCACTCGTCGCCAGACTGGCAGGGTGAGTCCGCTCACTCTGGCAGCCTGGAATGTTCGTTCACTTTTAGACAATCCGAGGAGTAACCGACCGGAACGGAGGACAGCGCTAGTGACACGAGAACTGGCGCGCTACAAGGTGGACATCGCCGAACTCAGCGAGATCCGATCCTCCGAACAAGGCCAACTGGAGGAGGTGGGTGCCGGCTACACCTTCTTCTGGGGCGGTCGCCCCAGGGCAGAGCAACGAGATGCGGGCGTCGCCTTCGCCATCCGGAACGACATCGTAGGACGGATGCCCTGTTTGCCGCAGGACATCGACGATCGCCTGATGAGCCTCCGTCTGCCTCTCTGGCGGGGGGGGGGGGCAAATTCGCCACCATCATCAGCGCCTAAGCTCCGACGATGACCAACCCGGACGCCGTCAGAGACAAATTCTACGAGGACCTGCGCGCCCTCTTGGCGACTGTGTCGAAGGCGGACAAGTTGATTGTCCTTGGTGACTTCAACGCCCGCGTCGGCACAGACCATGCTGCCTGGAGAGGAGTGCTGGGTCCCCATGGTCTCCGCGGCTCCCAGGACAATGGACTGCTGCTTCTCCGCACCTGCGCAGAACACCGCCTCATCCTGACGAACACGTTCTTCTGTCTGCCGGAGCGAGAGAAGGCCACCTGGAGGCATCCTCGGTCGCGCCAGTGGCACCTGCTGGACTATGTTCTCGTTCGGAGGCGTGACCAGCGGGACGTGCTGGTGACAAAGGCGATCGCGGGCGCTGACGGGTGGATCGAACATCGCCTCGTCATCTCGAAGATGTGTATTCGCCTACAGCCTCGCAGGAGACCACAAGGTAAGCGACCCCCAGGTAAGCTGAATATTGCCTTGTTATCTTTGCCCGCTCACCATCTTCATTTCAGCAATGAGCTAGCTCAACGGTTAGGCAACCTTCCAATCGCTGACGCCGCCGCTGCAGAGAGCGCCTCCGTGGAGAACCGACGGTGCCAACTGCGAGACACGGTCCAGTCGACGACGCCAGCCGTCCTCGGTCGCGCACGCCGGCAACACCAGGATTTGTTCGAAGACAACGACGCCGTCATCAGTAATCTGCTCGCCGAGAAGAATCGCACACACAAAGCCTACGTAGACCACCCCACCGACGACAACAGAGCTGCTTTCTACCGCAGTCGCCGCCAACTTCAGCAACGACTGCGCAAGATGCAGGACACCTGGACGGCCTGCAAAGCTGAGGAGATCCAAGGGTAAGCGGACCGTAACGAGTGGAATAATTTCTTCTCCGCGATCAAAGCCGTCTATGGTCCACCGACGAATGTCAGGGGATGCGGACCCACCTGTACTCTACCTTCGTGGACCTGACGAAGGCCTTCGACACGGTGAATCGGGAAGGACTGTGGAAGATCATGCAGAAATTCGGCTGTCCGGAGCGATTCACTCAGATGGTGCGTCACCTGCACGACGGCATGATGGCGCGAGTCACGGACAACGGAGCTGTCTCAGAGGCATTCGCAGTGATCAATGGAGTGAAGCAGGGCTGCGTACTGGCGCCTACCCTCTTCAGTCTCATGTTCTCTGCCGTGCTGATGGACGCATACCGCGATTGACGCCCAGGGGTCCGCATCGCCTACAGGACGGACGGTCACCTGCTGAATCAACGACGGATGCACTTCCAATCGCGCGTATCCACCACCACCGTTCACGAACTCCTATTCGCCGACGACTGCGCCCTGAACACCACCTCGGAAGAGGAAATGCAATGCAGCATAGACCTGTTCTCCGCCGCCTGCGAGAACTTCGGTCTGGTCATCAACACGCAGAAGACGGTGGTCATGCATCAACCGCCATCCAACACCGCCCACCCCCAACGCGCCGCCACAAATCGGCGTGAATGGGAACCAACTGCAAGTGGTGGAGAACTTCCCGTACGTCGGCAGTACCCCCTCCCGCAACACCAACATCGATGACGAAGTTGCCAACAGGATCTCGAAATCCAGTCAAGCCTTCGGTCGTCTCCAAAGCACAGTTTGGAATCGTCACGGTCTCCAACTGAGCACGAAGCTAAAGATGTACAAGGCCGTCATCCTGCCGACGCTACTTTACGGAGCGGAGACTTGGACGGTGTACACAAGGCGGGCACGCCGACTGAACCACTTCCACCTCAGTTGTCTCCGTCGCATTCTGAGGCTAAACTGGCAGGACCGCATCCCCGACACTGATGTGCTGGAATGGACGGAAATTCTCAGCATCTACACCACGCTGAGACAAGTGCAGCTGCGTGGAGCGGCCATCTGGTGCGCATGGACGACGAGCGACTACCCAAACGACTCTTCTGCGGAGACGTCGCGACGGGTTCTCGCCGCCAAGGTGGTCAAAGTCGCCGTTACATGGACACTCTGAAGTCCTCCCTGAAGCGTCTGCACATTAACCCGACCAACTGGGAAGACCTCGCCCACGACCGACCGACCTGGAGGAGGACAGTGAGGACAGGCGCCGCGATCTACGAAGCCAACCGCATCGCCGCCGCCAAAGTGAAACGCGAAGCTTGCAAATCACAACTTCACCCAGTACGCAACGCCGACGCACAACTACTTCCAACGTGTCCGGGCACGAATTGGACTTATTAGACACCTTCGCATCAACTGCGCCTCTCAGACCGCACCAACCGTCGCCCACCAGCAAGCCTGTTCCTCGTTGCGATCGGGACGAGTGAGTTCCATAGAAACTATCTGTGAGCGCTCCTCTACCATTGTATATTTCCGATCGCAATCGACAGCAAAACGAGCCCTTGGGCCAGTGGTTAGATGCGTTGGACTTCTAACTAACGGATCACGAGTTCGAGTCTCGGGTGTTCCACACTTCGGGGTTGGGTATGACTGGCTGACGACGGCCAGTAGACCAGAAATGGCCATTCCAGTCTCCCAGTCGGTAATACCACTCTGCCTGTATCATGCGCCGCTGTGCGGCTGCTGGTTGGGGTCGAGGGAGAGCCCATAAGGCACAACGGAACGAGTGAGTTCCGTAGAAACGATCGGTGAGCGCCCCTATACCATCAAATATATATATTTACTCAGGAATGCGCGCTCACCGATCCACTGGCTTCCCGAAACAAACAAGCTTCGTATGGGCGATAGGGGTCACTAACAGGAAACCACTTACCAGGCCGAAGTCGGTCAAGCTAGGATAGCAGAGATGAGACGACAGAGTCTGGGGGTAGATTGATACAGCACTGTTTCCTGAGTGAATAAATACCCGATCTGAAGTGACAGAGACTGGCAGGTGGCGAGGCACTGATGAACTTCGGTTCGATGAAGTGCTTTTGACCCATCTGGTAGACCCCAGTGGTGGACCAGCTGCGCCAGGTGTGTCTGTGCGCATGATTGTGCTTCCGGTCCCAGCTGGTGGTCAGGGTTATGATTGGCTCAATGAAAGCAAACAAGCCCGAAACGGTGCTGTATCAATCTAACCCCCACACTCGGTCGTCTTTCCTCTGCTACATGTGTATATAAATTAGAAAGCAAAGTCTTTTGGGAAACGCAACAAAATTTATTCTGTAAATTTTCGACAATGGTTCCCCAGGTGGAATATATGCAAGTGTCAACATTTTTATAAGGGACAAAATATCGATACCGTCCTTGAATTCCTTCCAGTAACTCATGGCGTTGGTTGACAGCTCGCGTTAATTGGCTGTGACCTCTTCCATCTTTCCATGTGGAACATGAGACCTCTTTCTAGGGACTTATAGTTTTATGCCAATTTACTGCTGGATAAATACAGTATGGCATTTGGAGTCATAGGGCCTGGTCGAAAACCTGTTAAGTAAATTCCCACCGCTTAAATGGTGACTTTTTACCAAGGCTACTTTTCTCAGTTTGTTGCGAAGATGCCTTTCCAACATCCAACATGTAGAAATTTTATTGGAGCCAACTTCCTTGTTGACCAGATTTGCAACCTCACTTGAGTATTATTTTCTGTTTGGAAGTGTTTTGAAATCTTTAGGTTCACGACTCATGAGTCTGGCCATTTATTGGGCTTATTCCCCCCTAGATGTGGGCTTGTCTGTGAGTTACCTTGTCGGTGAAAATGTCATAGTCGGTTGCTGGTCACCTCGGCTCGCGGTTAAGCAACTAGCCAGTGAAAATGCTGTGTCATCGCGCCGCCACCGGGCGTGTCGACCAATCAAAAGGCTTTGCGCAAATGACGCCCCCTCTGATTGGCTGGGCCTCGCGAGTCTCTTGTTCCTGTCACCCTGGCGGAAGTCTGTCAACTCGCGCTTGCAAACAAACCGACGAGCATGATGCACAAGTACGAACTTCTGCCAGACACCACAAGGAATCATCTTCCACAATTTTTAAAACAAAACTGCTTCGGTCTCGGATCACCAACTTCGCCACTGGAGCTCAATACCCTTCTGCCCACACCCCCCAACGACCTAACAAAACAGGGCTTCCGAAGATATAGCGGTCAGCATTCAATCCAAAGCGATACCAGTAGCGGTAGTAGTAGCAGCAGCAGCAGCAGGAACATGCTTCCACAAACGCAGCAGGAGTCGCCTAAAGACAGTGAATCACCCAAACTTAACGGGCAATTCTGCGCGCCGAATCCCTTCCTGCCGCCAGACATCTGCTCCACACTGGATGCAACCTCGGTCGCTAACAGACCCTTCATCTCCACCTTCCCCAACCTCCCCATGGACAGTCCACTCTTCCAGTTCGGAGCTTCTTCTCCTTCCGCCATGATGGCCCGCTTTGTCCTGTCAGCCTACATGTCAGCGGCGGGAGCAAACTCCGCTGTCGGTAGAGGACTGGCCGTCCCTCAATCAACCCCCTTCAAGTCACTCCTTCTTCAGTGCACGGAGCCCTCAACGCAGGCCAACTGGTTCTCCTCGGCCGGTGACTTCAGTCACACGCCCTCCACAACATCAGTCTTCACTACAGCCGCCACGACCGTTGGTCTTCAGTCGTCAAGCAACGCTACCGGCCGACTCGCAAGTGATGGGGGCCTCGCAGTTCCAGAAAATCCGGAAGACTGCATCGACCACAGAATGCCAACAAGTGCGTTTTGATTCCTTTTTGCTCATCTGTGCGCTTTGAGGCTCTCAATATATTCTCCTGCCTCCTATAAAATAATTTAAGATGAGCGGCCTAGAAATTGGCTGAGCAAGTTACATAGGTTCCGCTGGAGACGGGATCGAAGGACTAACCTTCGCAAGCAGCATTAATAAACGAAGAGATACGGTGTTGTTTAAATGGAAAGTCCACAGACGTAAAAATCTCATAACTACAAATTTTTTGAAACCAAAATACGAATTCACAGAGATTTCAGGAATCACTGGCAAACCCTGCTACTTAATTAGTCATTCTTACTGAGTGTGAGTCTTTTCCTGCAGTCGAAATCCCTGTGTGACGGAAGTATCTTGGTAGTATGCTGCACGACTATAAGTATTACAACCATAGCTAAATAATCCTTCTTCATCAGAAACAAATTTCAGAATCTCGGCTAACACATCACGAGATACGTCACCCACTACACTTTCGAGCTTCGAAATGTTCACTCGCAGCCAGAACAGGCTATGTGTACGTGAGGCCTGGTGGATTTCCAGAAGAAAATGATTTAAATTCCTATCCGATACTTCTGGCGGCCGATGAAGAGGTTTTGGATGTTCTGTCTTGGAGGGCGGAATACTGCCGCCTGTACTCGCATTTCGTTTTCCAAGGCGGAAAAAACTAGTCGGAAATCGCGGAGTTCCCTGAACTTGAGGGCGTCTGCAAAGGGCGTGAGAATAAAATTTACAGACATCGAGATCAGGATTCGGCGCGACTTCGCCCACATTGCAGCCTGGCATTGGAAGTCTGATTGAACTGACTTACAGATCACCCCCTCTCTGTCTCCTTCACGCTGAGCCAAATAAGGGACCAACATTAGCCAGTGGCAGGCGTTGGTGGAGTTGTGATAGGTCAACATGAGGCCTTAACTGTTGTCGAGTCTTCCAAGCTATGCCCAGGCATGACGACCAGCCTTATTACCTCAACACTGACAAATAGAAAGGATCTTGTGTGTTTGGACATGCAGGTGCTACCTTTTTAACAGATCAGGGCTGGGAGAGGGGAAATATGACTCAACAAAGAGCCAGGTCGGCAGTCCAATTGCAGAAGGCCGGTCTGAACGCTGATACCAATACAGTACTATTTTACGCCTACTTAGGGGGTGACGAACCGGGAGAGACCAGGCGGTAGATACAACCGAGACATCAGAGGCTGGCAGTTAATCTGTGTGAATTTCAAGTGATACACCATCGTGGGAATGACGCCTCCTAGAACCGCCCCTACTAGAGTTGGTTTTGAGGATTATTTCAGGGTGTGATGGTGGATATTAGCCAGTTTTAGTTTTATTTTTATTACTAATTTGGTCGTATACGATCACGTGTTCATTACTATTGGCCGGACAACAGGACCCAGAAGGCGGGAGGTTTTGAAGATATGAATATTCAAGATTACATATAGATTATATATGTTGGAGGCACGTTCACCGCCCGGTTAAGGGAACATGCGCGCCCCGTTGTGTTTCGGAAGTCGCTATTGAGCCCAAAGACAGTCGCTTAGCGACAGGGGAGACTGGAGGATCGGCGATATCCAAACCCTGGTTTTGCTTACTCTGGGCCTAGATCCCACGTCCTTCGGACGCCGAGGCTTATTAAGTCCGAATTTCCATCAGTTGAGTCGCAGATTCTTTGTCCTGTCGGCTGCGATCATGAATATTGGAAGTGCGTTCTCCGGTTGGACGTTCAGTAACTAGGTAACGGGACATGCTGGTTCCGTCGTGCTCTGGGACTGCACCTCAAACCTCGCAGGCAGTCGCACCTCGACTAGAAGTATATACATATATATATAATGTTAGGGGGCGCTCACCGATCGTTCATACGGAACTCACTCGTTCCGTTGTGCCTTATGGACTCTCTCTCGAGCCCAACCAGCAGCCGCACAGCGGCGCATGATATATAGGCAGAAGGATATTACCGACAAAGACAAGGGAGACTGGAATGGCCATTTCTGGCTTATTAGCCGTCGTCAGCCAGCCATACCCAAGCCATTCCAGTCTCCCTTGTCTTTGTCGGTAATATCCTTCTGCCTATATATATATATATATATATATATATGTTGGAAAGGTAATACCGACAAAGACAAGGGAGACCGGAATGGCCATTTCTGGCTTATTAGCCGTCATCAGCCAGTCATACCCAACCCCAAGTGTGGATCACTTGAGATTCGAACCCGGGATCTTTGGTCATGGAGTATGACTGGCTGATGACGGCTAATAAGCCAGAAATGGCCATTCCGGTCTCCCTTGTCTTTGTCGGTATTACCTTTCCAACATATATCACTAGTCGCTGTGCGACTGCCTGCGAGGGTTTAAGTATGAGCCCCAAGGCACAACGGAACGAGCATGTTCCGTAACCTGATCGGTGAGCGCCCACTAGCATATATATATATATATATAGTGTATTTACATATAGTTAATATTCCTGATAGCAATTGACGGGATAAAATGACCGTGGTTTAAGTGGTAGAGTGTCAAACTTAGAAAATTTGGTCATCTAAGAACGCGAGATCGAGGCTCAGATGATGAAGAACCCGAGACTGAGTAAAGCTGGTTGACGGCGGCTAATAAATCAGAAATGGCCATTCAGGTCTCTCTTGGTTTTGTTAGCCATCTCCTGTTTATATATTATATATATTAGCGGAACAACGGTCACAGCAACATGGGTTTATTGTCTAGACGTTTCAAAAGAGAACAAATTCTCATCATGTGAATTATGTTTGGCACGGCGTTTCAAAATGTTCAAAAAGTGTTGTTTGTACTGGAATGTGCTCGCTCCAGGGCAGTCTGTGTAAACTGCACTGTGCTGTGAGTGATTGCTGCTTTGAGAGCAAATACACTTTCCCTTCACCAAGTCGAGGCGAGGAACGGCGCTGGGATAATGACGATCAATTCTGACAACTGTATCGCTCGTATTTGTTGTTCCGGGCGCATGTATCTCATCCCTATCGTCCGTTCGCACCTGGTCACTTTTGAAACAACAGGATTATAAATCCGTGATTCCGGCGAACGCCTTTCCCTTACATTTATGCCCGAGGAAGGTCATCTTTTCTTCAGTTAACAATATATATACATATATATGTGATGTTAGGGGGCGCACACCGATCGTTCATACGGAACTCACTCGTTCCGTTGTGCCTTAAGGGATCTCTCTCGAGCCCAACCAGCAGCCGTGCAGCGGCGCATGATATATAGGCAGAATGATATTACCGACAAAGACAAGGGAGACTGGAATGGCCATTTCTGGCTTATTAGCCGTCGAGGCTCGGGTGTTCCACACTTCGGGCTTGGGTATGGCTGGCTGACGACGGCTAATAAGCCAGAAATGGCCATTCCAGTCTCCCTTGTCTTTGTCGGTAATATCATTCTGCCTACATATATATGTGTACATACATAACGTTACTGTCGACAAAGACAACGGAGACTGGAATGGCCGTTTCTGGCTTATTAGCCGTCGTCAGTCAGTCATACCCAACCCCGAAGTGTGAAACACCTCCGGCCCAAACTCCCAAACTGTTAGTTAGAAGTCCAACGCCTCTAACGCCTGAGCCACAGGCTCGTTGTCCTGTCGGTGCATATGTGCAGATAGGGAGATGCCAGTAGAGTAGAGGATCAGGATGGCCGTTTCTGGTTTATTAGTCGTCGTCATTGAGGTATGTCGGACCCAGTCCTGTCACCTGATCAGTGAACGCCCTCTGCTATATGTGAAAATTTGACCGTCTCTACGGGCGATTTCCCACGTGTGCCTTAAAACAGGGCACGGTGACTTGCGCGAGAATTAGTTCGTGGTGATAACAGACTTTTGAAGCCTCTACCGCACCCTCTCTTCCCCACCTGGGCCCGGTGTCGGGACTGAGTCGAGAGGACCGGAGGCGCGAGAAGCCGCAGGTGGCTTGCGTGGCCGGACTCACACCTAGGCGTACCACCACTCCCACAACGGACAACGACCGGGATCTTATAACGCAGCAAGATAGGAGAGCGGTAGGGGTCCCAGTGAGCACACTGTGAGCCTGCAGCTGCGTGCGTCATCACGTCCCGAATGTTGACATTTAGCATGGGTGCGCATCCCTGGTAACGCCTGCCGGGCCTGTGTTGGTCCAGAGCATGTACCGCGTAACCCGTTTAAGGGACAGTGCATCTATAATACCTCCACCTCATCCAAACTGTCATTCTGTACCGCTGGATCTGCATCTACTTAGAAGATTCCGGTTGCTGAAGATTTTATTTAATACGGCCTCGGCGAGATAACTATTCTGAATGAAATCGATCGCCTCACTCCATGATCGTATGCCGTCGATAGCGATCAAGAGTAGAAATGAATCCTTGTGGTAGGGGATTCGGAGCTAATTAAGCCCACTTCTTTATCCGTTTCATGAGGAAGTATATTGAGTGGTCTGTGACACTCTGGCCAGCTCATTACTTAAGATCCTGGCCTTTTCTGACTTTTCAACGACAAAGCCAGTTCGGTGGAGCCTGGAAAAAATGCCTCTTTTCATGCGCGGAATTTCTTCAAGGCATCCAGAACCTTCGCTAGATGATTACCCCAGAGGAAGTTAGAAAAGAAAAATTTCGTACTTTCTTTTTGACGGCAGCGGTACTCGTGCGCTGGAGGTTGAAGGGCAGGTGACCGCGGTCACTGAGATCATCATCTTACCCCATCAATCGCAGCCTCTCATGCCGTAAACCTTCACTATATCGCCTACGCTTGCGTGGGTTAGTTGGCATGACAGCAGACTGGTTCCGGAGTACAGTACCGTAACCTTCTGAATAGTAATTTATTTATCCCCCCAGCTAGTGATGTTAGTTCCGGCCTGACTGCCGGTAAGTCAGGGTGATGCAGCCTGTCAAAGGCACTGGCAATTTTTGGTTCCAGTGTCAGAGTGAGCCTTTCACAAAGAAACAGCACGAGGAAATAAACATGAATCCGAGGAGTGGCCCGTTTTCCCTTGGCCATTGCGGGCTCTAAGGAAAATGCCCTAGGTGATTCCTGTTCTGGGGCACAGAATAATTCGCCTGTTGCAACTGCTCTGGGGGATACGACGGTGGGATTCGAACCCGTGGCCGGTCACCCTCAAGTATGCAGCTCGCTGCGACTAGTGATTATATCTCAGTCCTAACGACATCGACGTAGCTCTCCGTATTGTAGGTTTTATGACTAATACTTGCCTCCAGCTGATGCACAGTCAACTTGGTTGCCTTTCACAGTAAGCTGTCTTTTTTGAGAAATGCCGGGATTAGATGGCACCTAAGGAATTTCTTAACGTAGCACTCCTATACACGATCAAGTACGGACGTCATTTTCGCGTCGCAGTCACTGTTTTTTTTAACCGGTGAAATTCATCTGCATACTTTTTGAACGAGCTCAAATTCTTTGAATAAAGTGAAAGTGCCAAAAGAAGGCAGGTGCGTTATGTGACTTAAAAGGCCAGAAACTTCTTTCACTACTGGTATTCTGCAGTGCTTCAAGCACAGCGTGATCAGAGTCGATCAAGAGCACAAATCAAAATATATCTGTTGATGCTGGAATGGAAACGATGAGGCGTGGCTTTCCCTCCACAATGATCCTTGCAAAATCGGCCTGTAAGGCTTCGATCAGAGTCTGGCGAGGGTTTAGAGTGAGCAGTCAGAGAAACAGTAGAATGATGACGTCATCTCCAGCGCTTTATGCCAGAACGAGAGACTGTACCCAGGTAGCAATGGCTAATCGGCTTTACGCGAAACTGTCCACTGTAACTGTTAGATAACGGTAAATTTGGCGATCATTTTAAAGTTAGAACACAATGTGAGTTAAAATGCTAGCGCTAGAGAAACTGGATTTCCTCGAGATGATGCGGCCTAGAACCGCCCGTATTACGGATAATTCGGAAGATTATTTCAAGGATGAGAGTAGCTAAAAGCCAGTCAAGTTGTCTACCGGTCAGCCTTTTATCGCTTTTCATGGAGTTTGTTTTTGAAGACAGTTTGGCTGCGTACGACTGCATGTTCAAAGTGCTTGTGCGATACCGCGATCTACCCATGGAGTGACCGTGTCCATTTATGATATCTCAGCTATAACGACACCGGAATAACATTCCATATTTCCAGCTTATGCACATGATCGAGTACATGGCTATTTCAAGGGGTCGCATATATTTTATCCAGACACGTTGCTTAAAATGCCGATGGGCTTTCTTACACACTGCAGGTAGTAAGTACTGTCGAGTAGTTGAGGATATGTACACAAAGCGTGCCGTGTTGAACCCCGTCGGTAGCTAAGGAAGAAAGTGACCGGTGAATGTGTTATGCAACGGGTGCGGAGTGAAGTATTTACAAAGACAAGGGGAGATTTAGATGACCTTTTCTGCCCTATTAGCCGTCATCGAGGAGTAAAAAATATGTCGATTGGCTCTCTTACACACTTTTGGTAGTAAGCACTTGCAAGTAGTTGAGGATACGTAAACAAATTGCGCCGCTGTCGATGGAGGCGAGCAGGCGAGTTCCAGGAAGAAGTTCAGAAGAAGAAGATCCGACCACTGGAACAAGAAGTTTATTGGACTGACGTTTCGGATTCACTCTGATGATGGGACCGAGTGAGAATCCGAGAGGTTGGACCAATAAACTTCTTGTTCCAGCGATCGCATCACTATTTTCTTCTAAAGCGTACCATGCCGAACCCCGTCGGTAGCGAAGCCAGAAGGTGGCTGGAAAATGTGCGGGATGGACCATCTACAAAGGCGGGGAGGATTGAGACGGCCGTTTTTGGCCTGTTAGCCATCGTCAGCCAGCCACACCCAATCCTAGGTCTGGATTTCCCGGGATTCAAGCCCTCACCCTTTGATCACCGAGCGTTTTTAGGCCTAATACTTCACTTATCCCGCGTGTCAAGATCACGACTTTTAAGTTATGGTGGAGGTGCTTTCACCC
>CACRXP010000091.1:1176351-1188489 GCA_902702965.1 Spirometra erinaceieuropaei | reverse complement strand
GACGCGACCTTATTTGTCCCTCATGCTTCCTACCCTTACTATTCCTCACCTGTCGACTGGTCAGTGTCACAAAACCGACTTGACATTATTGGTCCCCTAGGAAAGATTTCGGAAGAGCTGGTAGAGCTCTAGTGGACGTCTAAATTGTGACGATTCCACCATTCAATTAGGAGCAGCTCAGTTTCTGCCCCAAAGGCGACGACTCTGAAGATGGGCATGATAAAAGTAAAAAGTTAGTTTGGCAAATATATGTTTTCAGTAACTCATCATTAGGCCAATGCAGTTACGTAGAAATTGAAAATACGAGAAGTTCACGGAGTTTATAAGTGACTCAGGGGCTATAAAAACTCATCGTTCCCAGGTCACCCGCATGACGAGTTCGGTGTGTTATGATCATTGGGACAATGGAGGATGAGTGATGTTCTTAAGTCGGGTACGTGGAGTACACCTTACCGTCATCAGGGGATTGGGGAAGCATGTAATAACCATCTGGGGTGGACGTTGGCCACGGAAGACAGAGCGCCTGTGTCAACGTCTTCTGACAACATGGCACTGGATTCGTTAACCGTATGGCCACTGCCTCGGCTTCAGCTAACACCCGTTGGCGTAGGCCTCTGGAGAAGTTTGATGGTGTCAGGTAGACACCCTGAAAGGCCTCTTTGGCACCGACTAAGATATGCGCGAATATAACGCGAAATCGATCACTTTTCGCCTCTGCCTCGCCAGGCCGGTATGCGTTCACGTACTCTCTTTTCCCGGCGTCTCGTTGTACGGCCAATGTATCCCGCTCCATAGGAGTAAGTGAATGAGTAAATACATGTCGAGGTGGCCTGCAACGGTAGTCGGTCTTTACCTCCCAAGCATAGGAGGGGAGAGTTTTAGAAACATACGCGTATATTCGCCGCGGGCAAAACGTTAGTGTTCACTGTCTTTCGACGTTCTCTGGCTAAGCCACTTGTTGCGTCCCCTAGAAAAGGCAGTCTTACCTACTTCTTACAAACCCCTGCACTATAATTCGGCAGCGAATTTCGGTGTCCGTGTTCCATTCCCGACCACAGTTGGATAAACTGCTAACCCATATCGTCACTCAGTTCATAAAACTGAACACAACATTTTAGATAGATGATGCAGAGTAAGTGACAAACATGTGCAGAGATGACTACTGTAAACCACTCGGAAACGGTTAAAAAGTGCTTTTCAGGTATTTTATTTGATGAAAGCAAGTTTTAACCATAATTAGGGCTCAAATACCACGGCAACACCATACAACCGAGAAAAGTCGACGATGCTGGCTACAATTAACCAAGGTAAACATTTATTGAAGGTTCTGAGTACTTAAAATGATTTTATCACATCCCAAACCTAGGCACGTGTTTCACCGAGTTTGTGCATGACTAAAAAATTACTAGGCCGCACTTTGAGGTTTGCATCTCAAGGACTTCATTCTCTGATGGGCTAGTAACTTCTGGCCAACTTATTAATCAATGGTGGTTGGGCTCTCACCGATCGCTTTACGGAACTCCCTCGTCTCGTTGTGCCTTAGGGTTCTCTCTCCAGCCCCAAGGCACAACGGGACGAGTGAGTTCCGTAAGACGATCGGTGAGCGTCCCTCTACCATTGTATGTTCCCGACCGCAACCGACAGGACAACGAGCCCGTGGCCCAGCGGTTAGGGGCGTTGGACTTCTAACCAACAGGTCGCTCGAGTGAGCCTCAGGTGTTCCACACTTCGCGGTGGGGTATGGCTGGCTGACGACGGCTAATAAGCCAGAGGTGACCATTCCAGTCTGCCCTGTCTTTTTCGGTAATGCTTTTCTGCCTTATTAATCCCTATTTTTTGCTCATAGGAATCATGTAGTAAAAGCGGACTGACTAGCTACTTGACGAAACTTCTTATAGTTTTGTCGTGAAGTGGCAGAAATTAAAAAAACAAATGTCTGCACCATTGACTGGAACCTGTGTTGGGGTCGGGTTGAAACTATTTTACATGTGTATCAAAAGCTGATTAGTGACAGGCGAGAATCTTATGAGGTTACTTAATTGCAGTTTATAGCACCCAGCCGGGATATCTACATAAGTGTGGGGTTCTAGATTTAATAGTTGCCTCTAGGGAGGCATTGTTCCATGACCATTCCACCATACAACCTACTAATAAACGCTGAAGTTGACTTTCATTGGTTTCGGAATCTAGTTTCGGTCGGATGTGGTTATATAGCCCCACCTGAAGTAAACAAACCCCAATCACCTCTAATACGGGACCTGGTGCTAGTAGGGATTTTTACAATTAGGGCCTGGGAACGCACAGGCGACGAGGTAAAGTAGTTGTATGCAAAAGAAAAGCTTCTGGGGATGTGCGATTGTACTTTTAATGGTTGAGAAATAGTTGCGCTAACCCCCTAGTCCTAACCCGAACTCCTAACTATAACCCCTAATCCTAACCCCAACCACAAACCCTAGCCCCCAGCCCAAACCCCCTAGACCTAGCCCTTAACCCCAACCCCGACAGTATTGTGTCCATCAGGTGGGACTATCAAACCACATATTACCCTACTTTCTTCCCGGTACGCCAAAAAAGTTCTCAGCAGACCAGAGAACTGCGGTTTTATCTGACATGTGCCGAACCAGATAACGACATCAGATGCAACGGCACTACTGGGTATCACGGAACACCGAAGGAGAGTCAGACTGGTGCTCGGCAAAAGCTACTGCGGAGGAACTCCAGGGGGGGGGGCGGGGCGAGGAGTGAACAAGACCTTGAATATTGTCTGGTGTGCGCGCGCCTCTCTGTCACCCGAGGAACTTCTGTTCTCAATCTGCTCAAAGTTTCCAATTCTGAGGTCAGTGTGGGGGCTGGGGGCGACTGTCCGAACCACAGAGCTGCACGGCGGGATCTTTGATCTGCCACAAACGCTCCATGTCTGATCAGGTCTCGTCCTCTCTCTCCCACTTATAGCTGGGTCCTCGCTCGGGAGGACCACCAACGCGGAAGGCAGTCACCACACGTGCGTGTACAGGCGTTTCAAACTGTCAAAAGCCAGTTCACACTCCCGCACTGCATACAAACGGCGCTCGGGAGATCGGGCGGAGGGGGGCGGGGACCGCGGGACACGGCAGTAGCAGCGGCAGCAGCACCAGTATCGGTGGCTGGAGCTTGCGTCTTTCCGCCTCGCGCATGCCAGATGTGCGGCCCTCTGCTCGCTTATAATTTGAGTTTGGGTCAGACTGACTTACAGGCAGCAGTTGGAACCACCCAAGAAGGTCCGTATGTCGCACGCAATCTTGCGGATGCAGGTATACTGAGGCTGCGGCGGCGGCGGCGGTGGCGACTGTACTACCCCTGCCGCGACTCACGCAGTTGTGGGACCGGAAACCACAGTGGCCTAATGGACTATTTCCGTTCCCCTCCAAACCACATGCACACAACAAACGCACCTCCCCCCTCCTCCCCCACGTACACACATTGGTCTCAGTAATAAAACAAGAGCAGACTTCAGTTTCGACTCGAGCCAGGTGGCGGGCGCGGTCCTCTTCCGCTCACGACTCGCCGCTCGACCGCGAACCCCCCCCCCCTAGCGTGTGCAGGCTTTGTGGTAGGCCGGGAGGGGGGGTGGTAGAGACAGGGAGACAGAAGAGAGGGGAGGAGGACTTATCTGTGCGCGTAATCTGTTCGGGGAACTGAAGACGAGCCTGCCGGAGGGAGATACGGGGTACTGGGTTTCGCACGTGTAAATGCGTATCTTGTACATGTAGGTACGCATGTATGTGCGCGCGCGCGCCATACGCGGTCCCAACCGTCTTGGGGCTGTCTCCGAAGGCGAGGGTGAGGTCGATGCCCCCGAAGGTCCCCTCGTGATAATCTTAATAAGGCACAAGCGCCCACTTCTCCTCCGGGGTAGTGGTCCTCAGGGTAGACAGGCAACTCCTGTGCTCAACAGGGCACACAACCCCAATTCCCCTATAACCCAATAAAGAGTGAGACTAACAATGCAGCCACAAAATGGGACGGAATCATGCCTTCCCTACTGTCTAGACTCGTGGAACTGGATGACTGGAAAGTGAATAAAGTGAGAGAGCGGATCGTACTGTTGACTCTCGTGGCGGAATTAACAGACTGACCTCCTTGTGGACAAGAAAAAAAGGATGTTAGACGGGTTCTGAGACATGTTATCCCGTCGCATTTCGGGACTAAATCTCGAGCCCTCGCAGGTAATCACACGACGGCCAGGAATATGTGCAGAAAGGAGCTCCAGTAAGGCAACTTTTTGCTTATTAGCCGTCGTAGGTTAGGCCTATCGAAGCCCACGCCTGGACGCCCTGGGATTCGGATAAGAGTTCTTTGGTAAATGAGCGTCAAGTACAGTGCGTGACCGATCTCATGAAATGTTGGCCACAATTCTGGAATGTGTTTCCGATTAGGAAGGATTATTTAAGTGGGTTTGTTATTACTGATTATCATGCAGCATAACCCTATAACATTTCGGACTCGCTAGGATGTCGGCTTTTGAATGCACCTCCTTTTGATCTCCTGCAGAAACCACACTCGGTAAAAATGACTACTTAAGCAGCATGCATTTCTCCCGTTGATTTTCGATAGTCTTTTAAATGCAAATATATTTTATAGAGGACATGCACAAAAATATGCTTTCTTTTGCTCATTTGGTAGGAAATCACATTGTCTTCATATTTTATGCCATAAGAAAGTGTGTATTTAGGTTTTAAAAAGTTTCCGAATTCCCGAATAATTTTCAGCTTGATCTGTCATTGCATCAGCGTTTAGCAATTTCAGTCTACAACGTGCATGCTTTTAGTTTAAGGAAAATCATATATTTCTTTATGCCTCTAAGAAGATACCATATAGAGTTCATGAAATTTTGCAATGGATCCGGACTGTGTTGTACATTTCATGAGAAGCATTAGTAAACGGACATGTGCGGTCTTACATACATGGACATCGCACGGTCTTAAAAATCTCATAATTAGAAACTTTTTTAAAACCTAAATACACTCTTTCCACGGGCATAAAATATGAAGACAATGTGATTTCCTACCAAATGAGCAAAAGAAAGCATATTATCTGCGTGTTTTCATAAAATATATTTGAATTTAAAAGACTATCGAAAATCAATAGGAAAAATTCATGCTGCCCAAGTAGTCATTTTTTATCGAGTGTGGATTCTGCAGGAGATCAAAAAGAGGTGCATTCAAAAGCCGACATCCTGGCGAGTCCGAAATTTTATAGGGTTATGCTGCATGATAATCAGTAATAACAAACCCACTTAAGTAATCCTTCCTAATCGGAAACGCATTCCAGAATGCTGGCCAACATTTCATGAGATCGGTCACGCACTGTAAATGAGCGTCAAGTAGTCTAACCCTCTGTCACGGGCCACGGGCCTGTTGCTCTGTCGGTTGTAATCGGGAATACTGACTCTGGTGGAAGGGTACTGTCCCGTCCCGCTCTGCCTCAAGGCTCAGGATAGAACCCTCCCAAGCAGTCGCACAGCGACTGGTAGTACCGAAAAAGGCACGGAAGACCGTCTCCCAGTGTAGGAGGCATGGGAATGCAACCTGAGGGTTCAGTAGACAATTATGTCTTCTTCCAATCTTATACTCGAAGGAAGGGTATAATTTGGTTTTCAAAAACTTATCAAATTCCCGAATAATTTTGAACCCGCTCTACCGTCACACTTGGATTCAGGGTTTACAAACTACAAACCGTATATTTTCCGCGTACGGAAAACCATACATTTCTCTACGGTATTAAGAGGAGATTATGTGGGGTTCATAAAATTTAGCAGTGGATTTGATCCATATTGTTAACGTCACAAGTCACATTGGTAAATGCCGAGATATGACGATTTATGAACGGCCATTTCACGGTATGTAAAAGTCCCACAATTAGAAACTTTTAAAACCGAATAATGTCCCTCCTTCGAGTATAACATTAGAAGAAGACGTAATTATCTACCGAATGAGTAAAAAATGTATGTTTCTTATGCATATTTCTCATTAAATATAATTGTCCATCCAGGGGCATCGAAAATCAATGAGAAAAATACATGCTACATAAGTAGGCATTTTTCGCAGAGAGTATTTTTTGCATGCAGCCGGAAGGAAGTTCATTCGAAAGTCGACATCCTGAAGTAACTGAAATATTACAGAATTATGCTGCAAGATGATCAGTTTTACCACCCTACTCAATTAATCTTTTCGAAACGAAAACGCATTTCGGACTTTCGGTTGACATTTCATGAGTTAGCCCACCTACTGTACGTGACCTGGAGCCAAATGAGATCTCTTTGTGTATTCCGGCCGCTCGAGTCTATCAACTTCCTGGCCCCTAACTTACCAACTTCTTCCCTTTTGTTTAATTTGTCGCCACGTGGGATTACCTTGGTTACAAGAAAGCCTCTTTTTGTAAGGAGTTTGTGAGAAGCAAACTGATCGTAGTCCCTCCTCCAATGACTGGACTTCGACCAAAGAAACCCACCAACTGACATCATTTTCTGATATAAGGTGAACACCCAAAATGTCCTTGGAATTGGGGTAAGGATGATCACTTCCAGGATCTTCAGTTAGGCAGAGCCGTAGCGAATAGTTCAAACTTTGTTTAAATTCGAAGTTCCCAGTCACAGGGCAGCTTCATAAAAAGTCGAAAATGTTGCAGGCAAGGTTGCTATTTAACTCGTGATCGAGCGCGGGCGTTATCGGATAAATGTACCTAGCAAATAAGGCATTAATCAAAACCAACCATCTCTACGTCAGGTCAACATCATTACTGCCCTTGGCAGGAAAGAACTAGAAAGATAGGAGAAGGTACGACCTGATTCTTCTACTTCAGGTCAGGCAACAGGCGCGCCATCTTGCGTGTGAGAGTGTGGTGTGCAGCGGTGTGGCGTTACGTTTAGGTGCGAGTATTCACCGTGCCAGTCACCTGCACCCTCTTCCGCCCCCGGTCTTCTTGACTCCGTCTTGACACCGGGTCCAGGTGGGTGAGGAGGAGAGAGTGCGGTAGATGCTAAGCAAGCCTACTGTCAATACAAACTAACCCACGAGCAAGTCACCGTCCCTGATCCCACCCGCTTAAGGACCACTTCAGCAATCAGCCCTGATATGGGGAATTCCATGGGGGGACTTTAGTTTGTTCATACATACCGCAATTAATTATCAGAGTAGGTATTGCCAATCGACCCCAGGCAACAATTAATCGCCGTTTGATGCAACCCAGAGACACACTGCCACCCACTGAGACCTCAACAGTTGTCTATCAAGTAAATTGTAACGAAGGTGATTGCAACTACGCTGGGGAAACCAGGCGGAAGTTGCAGACCCGTCTACATGAGCAGAAACTGGAAACTCGGAGACTAGACCCGAACTCACAGTTTACGACTTACATCGGAGAAACTGGCCACACCATCGGAAACTACGGTCGAACTGTCGTGTGCGCGAGAAAGAAAAGACGTAAGGTGCAACTAATTTATCTCATCTGCGACAATTTGAAAAGGCGAGGAAGAACAAGGAAGGCGGATAAGACAGGGATGATCTTGAGTTAAATTTCAGGAAATTTCAGTCAGTTTGGGGAATGAACCTCTAAGGCCTTCTTCTGACTCCTTTACTCCAAGGTAGCGATCAGTATTTGACTGGCAATGGCGTGCGTTACGTCGGCTGCCCCGTTGAAGCGATCAAGATGCGGAAGATGAGACAGTTATTCGGACGGTTGGCCAGATAGGGCAAAAAGCTCTCGGCGGCAGTGTGCAATCGGGCACGTCGGGACCCGTGTTTGGTGGTTAGTTGTCGCAGCAGACAGAGTCGCCTGATCACTCAGGTGTCCCGCGTCTGTTGGCGGAGTTGGTGAAGGCTCTGCGAGGAGCCAGGAGGGCATATACCGAGTCCCAGGTCACTGAAGTAGCAAAACCATCTTAGCAGCTTCGCGCAACGACATAATAAAAGCACATATGTGGGCTAATTCTTTAGTACATCTGCTCTCATTAGGGTAAATAACGCGACATCTAAGCTGCAGTTAAAAGATCAAAATTACCAAAGTCACTAGGTGCGTTCATTACATGACTCGTTTGGTTGAATAATCTCCTCATTTATAAAGCAAAAAGACGTTCTTCGCATATTCTTTTAATCTAAGCATTTAGATGGGCTTTTAGATAATACCTGTGTTTTCAGTATAATAAATAAGTACACAGTTGTATACTACTGACTGTCTGTTGGCGGTTTATGAATATTACGCAGTTATCTGAGAAATAGGAAGGACTCACCGCATCAGTGGCTGACGTTTCGGGGTGCTTGACCGGCTGTTCATTATCAAAGCGTTTTGTTAGTTGAAACATTTTGTCACCGGTACGAAGCTGAAGTAGGCAAGCAGGGCAGGATTTAATTGTACCAAAAAAATTTCGCGACGGCTCATCAGCTGCGTCCTGTCGCTTCATAACATAGATAACGAGTGCGAAGAATGCACCAGATTTGAATTCGTGCAGAAAATCAATACAGAAACAACAAGGTCATGGTTCTGGGTAAAGCTGGCTAATCGATAAAGTTAGTAACTCAAACACCGCATGGGAAGAATAGCGAAAAAAGGGGAGCGTTAACGAGGGGGCGGAGAGGGGGGAAAATTATGGAGCTAGAGGCTACCATGGCAATGTTAGGCTAACCACACGTTCCAACTGTTTACAAAGATCTGGTTTCACCCGCCGTATATAGGCCGCCTCCAGGTAACGCAATGTCCGAGTTGGTCGTGCCCGATCAAGTACTCGGAAGGAAGTTTTGGGGTCGAAGGAGTGACCACCATCAAGCAGGTGTTTCGTAATGGAGGAACGCGGGGTTTTATTTTCTTGCTTTAGGAGCCATCTGGGCAGGTGCTCAATAGACCTGACTGCCAACTGTCTTTGCGTTCGTCCAATGTACTTGTATCCGCAAGTGCATGTGAATTCATAAACACAATTTGAAGAGGCTTGCATTGGCAAGGCATCCATTGCCCGTGGAATCGGAAGAGGCCTAGTAGGACGAATTCAAATCGTTATATTCTTCCCTCTTGTTATCTATGTTATGAAGCGACAAGACGCAGTTGACGAGCCGTCGCGAAATTTTTTGGTACCATTAAATTCTGCCCTGCAAAAAAAAATCGACCAGAATTTTGAACAAACGGTCGAATTAGTTGGCTCTGGGCGGATCGATTTTTTCAGGCTAATAATTGCCAAAGTAGGCATCGCCCATCGATTTTTTATTCTTTCGCAGCCTTGGCCTACTGGCCGTTGTCTGTGAATGGTGGCTGCCTCCTGCGTTGTGTCGTCACCTCAATGGGGGCCGGTTGCACCTGTGCTCTTCTTTTGGTCGAATTAGTCGATGGACTGTGTTTGTTCGGTATTTTAAAATTCCATGGGACCACCTTGTTCTTGTCTTGGCGTATGTGGTCACGTAGGACTTTATAGGCCGCAGGAAGGTTTAGATGCCTGTTGATGGAGTTGGCATCTGAGTACCAAGCCTCAAGTGTGAGACGTTCTGTCCTTGTGGTACCCCGGCTTAAGACAGTTGCTCCTTGGAAATCAAAACTGTGGCTAGCTTCTCCGATGAGAATTGCAAGCTGTGAGTTCTGGTCTAGTCTCCGAGCTGCCAGTTTGTGCTCCTGAAGGCGGGTCTGCAATTTCCAGTGAGCTCTTCATATTTCTTAGATTATCGAATCGGATCTCGTACATTTGCTAACCTGATTACGCGCTTAACCCGCTGAGGCTGACGGGCTTCAGCTTAAATATTCATATCAACTTTCGGTCTGCGCTTGAAAAGGTCTTGTCCGAAGACTTTACTCCAAGTTCACGCATTAATTTCCTTGGAAATTAAACAAGACGAAATCATGAATGTTTTGAATGAATCTTACAGTAAAACGTGACTAGCATGCTTTCAAGTGACCAACAGCTTGACGTCATGTTTGAAAGTTTTCTTGAACATTTTCAAGTTTTCAAGAAAGTATTGAGAGTATTCTCATGTCCTAGCCCTGGAATTCAGCGCAAGGCCACCTGACATGGGGGGAGGGAGGGGCGTACCTACAGCTACGTTGTATCGGAAGACCATTGTCAAAGCGTAACCATTTCCAAGGAAAATAGTAGGACCTAGGGCAAGTGCCGTGCATATATGCATTTTAGACCATCAAAGCGTGTCAGCTAGTCGGACAGGGCAGGGAATTGTCCAAGCTCATGAATCCGTCCCCAGGAGTTGTTTATCTAAACAAGCGACACAGTAAGGCACACAGGGGTCAGTTTGACTCTTCAGTTGCGGCCAAAATTTCGGGAATTTTGTTTAGGGTATGAAGTATCGACAGGCAGTCTGACATCTCGGACAGGCAAATTCCGAAAAAATGGAGGTGAAATTTATGATGTTTCATTTCTGGGAATGTGGGGTTTGAGGCTCGAGCGGATAACAAGATGCATGCGTTCTAGAAGATGCTGTATTTTTTTTTTGGGGGGGGGAGGGGGGGGAGAGGTGGAACGCTTCTCATTTGTGAGCAATCGCGTTTTAAACGCCATGCAAAACATTCTGAGAAAGTGTAACCATGGTGACACGTCAGCAAGTCAGAGTTTTGGGTCAGCCAGCGCAGGACCGAGAGTGAAGTAGGAATGAATGCCTGTCTTCTACCGCGAGAACGACCACTCATTACCAACGTTTCTAGGTCACGCAGATCACCGATGACCGGATTAATGTTGGTTAATTAGGTGGTTGTCAGGTTGTTAATTTTCGGGTGTTTTATTCGTTTGCCAGCCAAGCAGAAAACATGGAAATCTTACTTTGGAAACTAAAAATTCAACCATGATGCCCAGACTGTTTGTGAGATTTGGGGTTCAACTTAGATTTTCAGAACGCCCCGTTCTTTGATACGCTTGTGAGGGTTACTCACACTTGTAGCGGCGGACTTGGTCGTTTTCATTTAATTGATAGTGGCCGAGTGGTTGCCTTGATTTTTTCTTAGTTACGCTTGTTTTACCTTTCCTCTTGCTATTAGTCCTTTTCCTTCTTCTTCTTCTTCTTCTTCTTCTTCTTCTTCTTCTTCTTCTTCTTCTTCTTCTTCTTCCTCTACTACTACTACTACTACTACTACTACTACTACTACTACTACTACTACTACTACTACTACTACTACTATTACTATTACTACTACTACCGACAGTTCGACCGTCCGTTTTGACGATACCCACCGTGTGCTCCACGGCAGGGTAAGAGCGGGGACGGTGACTTGTGCGTGAATCAGTTTAGGGTGATAGTAGACCTGAGAAGCATCTTCTCCATGGTCAAGAGGACCAGAGGATGAAATTACTACTACTATTGCTACTACTACTACTACTACTACTACTACTACTACTACCACTACTACTACTACTACTACTACTACTACTACTACTACTACTACTACTACTACTACTACTACTACTACTTGTGCGGTGACTAATAGCGCTATTCCTGCCGGTTACAATGGCAGAACCACAATAACCGACCATAGGTGGGACCACTGCGATCTGGAGTACATGGTTCTGAAAAGTAACACAAACTGGACACTTCGGGAGAAACAGAAGCTTCCACATCCCTTGGGTAGAAAGCCATTCCTTCCAGACTGCTCTCTCGGCGGGAATCCCCGTATAAACGACACGACCATGGGCCCATACTGCTGCCAGGCTATCAGGTATACGGGAATGGTGACGGGGGGTGGGGGAGGGGAGGGGGGAGAGAGAGGATATCCCCATGCACAACAACAGCGCTCGTCACTTTACGCGAAACTTGTATTAATCATCCACCTGAACGTCTGAATGAGTGTGGTACGCCGCTGTGACATGGAGGACCGGCGGGATGCATATCAACTTTCAATGCCCTATAGAGAAAGGCATATGCAGAGACCAACTGCGCCAGTACACTCATGCTGCCGAGGGTGGGCTAACCTTTGCGCAGGCTTTGTGACCTATCCCACACACACCTGCAGAAAATAACACTGAAAGGTGACGACGCATGTGAAGTCACTTTGAGTGGGAAATTGAAGAGGCGAGGCAGGGAGGGAGAGGGGGGCGGGACTTACGACGCCCTTCGCGGAGTGTCACTTTCAGGCTGAAATCCGCCTCGGAGTGCCGCGTGTGTGTTTGTCGAACTACTGCCG
>CACRXP010000091.1:1142082-1158878 GCA_902702965.1 Spirometra erinaceieuropaei | reverse complement strand
AACCCGCTGGCTGAATGAAAATTTTCGTCGGTCTAAACGCGTGCGCTCATTCCCGACTTTGTATGCATGGCCGCGTAGTTGGTTTGTACGGGCGAACTCAAAGAAGTCCTCTGCTCTTAATGAGCAACCCTGGCTGCGAACAATGCGGAACGTCCAGAGTGGACTGCAGTTTATTTGTCTATAAGAGAGAGGGAATAGGCCAAGCAAATTCAGCCTCTCCTGATAAGACAAATGCTTTATACCGTCGACCATCTTTGTTGCTCTGCGTTGCACATGTTCGAGTAAGTTGATATCCTTCCTCATCCATGGTGAGGCTGCTGGCATTCCATACTCTACATGGGGTCTTACGAAGACACCAAAGAGTCTTTCGAAAAGTTCGGGAGGAAATATTTTAAATGCACGTCTGATCCAATGTAGAGTACTAGTTGCCTTCTGGACCATCTTTCTACAGTGTTCTGATGGCGATAGATTTGTGGTCGTCCATACACCCAGATCTCTGTTTCTTTCCACAGTTTCTAACCTCGTCCCGTCAATATAGTACTGGTGTTTGGGAGAGGCATTGCGGCCGGTGTTTAGGTGCAAAACTACGCATTTGGACACGTTAAACTTCAAAAGCCATCTGTTCGACCAAGCACACAGTTTGTTGATGTTCGACTGCAACTTCTCTGCTTCATCATCGCATTTGACTTCACTCCATATTTTTATGTCATCCGCGAACATGAGAGCCTCGCAATTCACTTCGCTGATGCAGTCATTAACATAAATCAGGAAGAGTACTGGGCCTAAGACAGAACCCTGTGAGACACCACTTTCCACCTTTGCCCATTCCGAGGTTGAATTACTAACGACGACTCTTTGTAGTCTGGAGGACAGAAAACTCCTGATCCACTTAAACATTCTCCCTTGAATCCCTACATCCAAGATCTTTTGCAAAAGAAGCCTGTGTGGGACACTGTCAAAGGCCTTCTTGAAGTCAAAAATATGACATCTACTGGAAAACCCTTATCGGTAGCTCGTGTCCATTTCTCGTGTGAGTAAAGAACACTCGTTAGGCAGGAGCGCCCTGGACGAAAGCCGTGTTGGGCATCGCACAATATTTTGTTCTGTTCCAGATATTTCATCAAGTGTCTCTTGATAATGCGTTCCATTATTTTACACGCGATGCAAGTAAGACTGACAGGACGATAATTTCCGCAGTCAAGTCTTGAGCCTCCTTTATGGATCGGAGTAATGAGTGCGCACTTCCATTCTTCCGGTAGCTCGCCGTCTTCAAATGACTTTTGAAATATTGCGGATAAGGGCTTGCACAGTTCATTAGCAAGTTCACGAAGTTCTAGGGCGGGAATTCTATCTGGGCCAGGCGATTTGGCAGGTTTCAGCCGGAGTAGCTCGGCCCTAACAATGGTAGATGAAAAGAGTGGTTCCTCGGTTAAGGAGGGTAGGGAGGGGATAGGATGGAGAACGGTACTGGGAGGAGAGGTTGGTTGGCGAATGGATGGATGGGCAAATATACCGCTAGGTTCTCGGGTGAAGACGGACTGAAAGAAGTCGGAAAGGAGGGACGCTTTAACCTGGTCATCAATCTCCACTTTTCCATCTGCAGACCTGAGGACAGGGATGAGATCCTGAGTCCTTTTAGTACTTCGTATATAACCATATAGAATTTTCGGATGCTCCAACGAATTTCGGAGTATGTTTAGTTCAAACTTCTTTCGCAGCTTTGGGGCCTCACTTTTACAGACGTTTCGTTGCCGCTTATAGTCCTGTAAGTGTTCGTCGGAGCCAGTTAGTCTGTAACGCCTCCACAGACGATTCCTTTTTCTGAAAGAGGCCTTCAAGTCCGGGTTTATCCATTTTGGGCGGTTTGTGATTTTCTTTCTTCTGAGAGGACAATTGGAATAAACAATCTCTTTCAGTAAGGAACTGAAAGTATTCCAGTTATCGTTTGCTCCACCATGCAGTTCAGTCTCCCATGATATAGCTGCTGCTTCCCTCCTCATGAGAGGATAGTCCCCTTTCCAAATGTTTCTCTCGCACCTCTCGGGTTAGACGGGTTTGGAAAACAGTGAGTACTCGAAGTAGAGCGTGATGTGGTCGCTTGACCCTAATGGCTGTCGGTCCTGCCAAATTGCCTACTCGCCCCGAGATTCACTCGTGAACGACTTTTTGAATGTTTTGACTTACAATTGCAGTGTCCTCACGGATGCTTAATAAAACAATTTACTCTTTTATTTTAACAGCTAGAGGAACTTGTTCAAAAACAAATTCTCCTTAGTCTTCCTCTAGAATGGTCTCATTATTATTATGAAAAAATCAGACTATTATTCCAGTATCCAAATGTGACTCCTGCTTTCAAGTTTAAAATGATCTACACGTTCTCAAAACGTCCTCTCCTGTCAAGCCGTCCAAAAATAACCGTAGTAACAACTTCCTATTTTTCTATAAAGGACTATGTCCCTACACTTTCTAACAGGACTTTATGTTCAACCACCCTCACGAACTGTGTCATTTGTCTTCTTACAAGTCAGTCTACCTCTCTTTGTAATGGTTCTGTTGTCAGTACTTTTACCGATTTTAATAAAACCATAGATAAGTTGTTACAGAGATTTTCCTTGTATAACTTCGGGCTTCAGGGAATCCCAGTTTCCTTAGTAACTGCATTATGCCAAAACTATACACTCGGAAACTAAAGGTCTCATTGGTGTGCTCATTTTCATGGGAAAACTCCGTCGTAAACGATGTCCTCCATAGAACCGTGTTAGGTTATATTTCGTTCTTGCTTTATATTAGTGATATTTCATCTGCAGCTTAAAGAAGTCAGTTTTGTTTCTATGCTGATAATCTCACATGAGCATATTTTTTGCTGCATCTAGAGACCAGCGTTGCTCAGAACGGGTCAACTCTGAGTTGCCTTCTCTTTCCGCTTAGTGTTTGCATGTCTTATAAAATTATCCTCTTCTACATGCTCTGATATGTGTTCCAGACTTGAAAGGCTACTATAACCAATTATTTTTCGAAGCAGCTGTGATGTGGCAGAAGTGAACCACTCTGTTTTTCCTGTTTTACGAAACTGGTAATTTTCCGGACTGGGTGTTTTCTGTGCGCATCAGGTCAACTACCGAAGACCGCATCCTACTCCCTGTAGCAGCCTCCAGTTATACGCTCCCTGTGGTGCATCCGGAGATAGATGGAGATTATCTCGTCAGAGAAGCCTCTTGTCTCTTATTAATCCCTTCGTCGTGTCTTTTATCATTGAATTTTAATAAACTGTTCTCCATATCATCCTTGCTGACAAATGATCGTTGGATTACCGTGTTATTACGCCCACCGAGTCGCATGGAGAACCCTCCTTAGTTGCCTGTCCAGTGAAGAATCCTGAAGGAACCAACGATTTGAAACCTATAGAGCACAAGGAGAACCTGAATGTTACACAGCCCTATGAAAGAATATAGAATCCGTTCAACACTTTTTTACCAAGAGAGTTTTAATCCCGGAACACCGACATTTGTCTTACCAAGGACGTTGCCGGCTTACGGGCCTTGATCCTTTATGGTTCCGTAGATTACAAAAGGGACTATTTTTGCTATTAAAACTCTTATATAATCACACATTTAACCCACTCACCTCTTTAAGACATCATGTCCACCCCCGACATAACAGTCACCGTGAGGTCTTTTTATTCCTCCTCTGGCACGTACCGTTAAATATCGTCGGTTCTTTTCTGTGAATGCAATTGCTATTTGAAATAAACTACCTAGAAGCGTGAAAAATCTGCAAAATTATCCTTTATTTAAGAGAACTATTACTCGATTTTTGCATTCAGAAAAGCTCCCACAAATTTTGGTTGCTGAAACCTCTGATCGACTCTACCGTAGCGATGGCGTTTGTGGTCTCTGACCACTATGGCCGGCCTCACGAGGGAAAATTTCTTTGGCCAACAGCGACAGCTGTTCTTCGGCGCTTCTGTTTGGACTAGCTCCAACTTCATGAAAGAAATTGGCGACTGATATTATCCGATACCGTGCAACCCCTCCCTTCTTGACGGTCGAAAGTTTGCCGTCAGCGGTTTTTTTCTCCTGAACACTCCAAACCATAAAAACCACCATCAAATATATTTTTATTCCTTTTCCACAGGAGCTTTTTCACTGCTGGCCGGATGTGTGTTTAACGCTTCCCTGACAATGCCTGTAAATTGGCATTAAATAAAATTATTATTATTATATTATGAAATAGTGGGCGTGAGTCTCAGTTGTTGACTTCGATCTCCCATCGTTCTTGTTCATTTCGGGACACAAATCTGCGTGGTTCCTTTTAAAACTTGTCCTCGATGGTGACATCAAAAAATTTGCGGGGAGGGCATTACTTGGTTTGACCACTCTGACTGGGAAGGAGAACTTCCGCAATTCTAATCGTGCCTGTTGAATGCGCAGTTTTTATGGGTAGCCTTGGAGGCTGGCTATGGTAGCAAATTAAAAAGTATTCTAAGGGCAGGCTGAAATCTAATCCCTTCGGAATGCGGAATGCTTACAATAGATCCCTGCTCATTCGCCTTTAGCTCAAAGGGCATAGGCTCAGCTTTTTAAGGCGGATTGCATAGGGCAAGGAACTTTGACCTCCAACTAGTTCCGCGACTCTTCTTTGGACTCTTTTAAGACTATTTTGATCTTGAACCCACCACAGTGTCCAGGCTTGTATGCCATATTACAAATGTGGCCTCACGAATGTTTCAAAGATCTCCCATAAGACATCATCATCAAACTCCATAAATACTCGCTTGGTGGCGTACAGTACGGACATTGAGTCTTTTGCCACTCTCGAGCAATGAGCGGGTGTTTTCAAGGATTTCTTTGTCAACATAACGAGGTGCTTTTGGGTTTCTACGTCCCATAAAACTACACCGTATTAGTAGTCTCTTGTGCTGGTGGATCTGGCTGGGTTACCTAGGCAAAGTATGGCACACTTGCCGACGCTGAACCGCAAGAGTCGATGATTTGATCATTCCTACAACTGATTTAGATTGAGCTGTACTTTAACGTCGCCAGCAGAGTCCCAGATTACTCTCCATACTTTTATTTCACCAGTGAAAATTTCTGCTTTGCAGTCCAAATCTTTTGCGTAATCGTCCGCGCATAATGAAAACAAAACAGGTCCCAGTACTGAACCTCGGGAGACAGCATTCTAGACCATAGTAAAATCTGATTCATCTTGATCGACGACACAACCTGGCGAAGACCCCAAAGGAAGTCTTCGATTCATTTAAGAAAGCCACAACTTATCTCTATTTTCTCCAGCTTTTATAACAATGTATGGTTTGGTACAGTGTCGTAGGCCTTTTGTAAGTTAACGAGAGCGATGTGAACCGCTTGCCTATGCTCAAGGGCTCGGATTCAACTCTAGAGAGATCGCAGAAGATTCGTCTTGCAGGACCTTTCTCTCCGTTACTCGCGTTGGCAGTTGGACCGCAAGTTCTAGAGTTCTGGGAGTTGCACTAAGTCGTTCTTCCTGATCTTTGTAGTTCAAATCGTCCTCGGATTTCATAGTTCAACTCTTCCTCGGATTCCAGCACTTACTCCTAGTAGTCGCCCATGCAATCTTCGTAACTCTTCCTTGATTATACCTCCTCTAGCTTCCTCCACCTCTAAGCACTGTCTTTTTTTCGCTTCCAGATATACCTTCCTCTGGGATAACCTTCCAATAAATATAAGATCTTCAGATAATCTACACACCTTTAAGAGAAGGCTACGCCTTTATCTAAATACTGACTTTTATTTTCTTCATCCTTCCCGCACAACTTTCTCTATGACACTGAGAAAGGGCCACCGGGAATTTAGGACGCCGCCATTAACTTTCCTTATCCGCCCACATTTTCTTCCTTTGTGAGTCGTATCGCTTCCTAAGATCCTTCACCAGAAATGTTAATTTTTCTAATTTTTCAGTTCATACATCGTGCCCTCACAGAATGCGCTCCATCAACGCTCTTGGCGAAGCCTTCTGCATTCGCCGTATACTAGTAGTCTGGTCGCATCTCCATTGCCCCCTCCTCGGATGGACTCGGATGAATGTAACCGACCGCATCTGGGTTCCTATCGCCTCGAGACTGGTTTTCAATTCGCCACTTATTTGCCTTATTCAAGGCCACATACAGGTCAGTCCTCACCGACCCGCCTACCTACCCCTTCATGAAATCCGTTATACAATACCATATACAACGACGATTTTCCGGGTTCGTGAGGTCATTTCCCGCATTTCGACCTCATGCGGTCTGCGATGCTCACGGCAGAACCCACAGTATTCGTCGTCTACTAGTAGTTTGGTCGTACCTCCCTTCTCCACTCCTCGGCTGGGCTTGAAGCCTACTGTGGCCGTTTGCGTCTGGGCTCCTCTCGTCTGGCCTCTTTGATGCGAATAGTCTCATCTGGCGTATCAATCCTGCCCTGACGATGTCAGTTCTGAATCGTGTACACAATACCCCATGCATGCCAGTCCTGTCCGACCCGCATACGTACCCCTCAAGGCTGACATTTATTTCTGCCCGGACAATGTCCGATTTTAATCAAGGCTGACATTTATTTCTGCCCTGACGATGTCCGATTATAATCCGTTATATACTGCCACATGCAGGCCAGTCCTGCCCGCATTTTTCTGTTAATATTTTTTAGCGACGGTTTTTTTCTCCCGTAAAATTAATGCAATCATTTTTAAATTTTTATGTGGAGTTTTTTTCACGAATGAAGGCGAAATTTCGAGTTCCAGGTGTATACATATTTGAAGAAGAAGAAGAGTCGAGCACCGGAACAATTCGTTTATTATCCTGAGCTTTCAGACTCGTACAGGAGTCCATCGTCAGAGGTAGTGGCAGAAACAGGACAAGCGGCAGTTATAAGGCACGTAGACCCAATCATCGACCGACGTCGCACGACTGGAGGTGACTACGAAGGGCTCTGTACGCCGGCGCCAGATCGATAAATCGATTGACCGAGTTCTCATCCGAGGTCCAGGCTTCAATCAATTCTCGGCCTGTTTTGTTTCCGGCGTGGGCAACTATTTTGGTGGCTGCGAAGTCAAACTCGTGACCCATTTCGTAGGTGTGGGCGGCCACATGTGATAATGCGTCGCCTTGCCGCACAGCCAGCTTATGTTCATGTATGCGCGATCCGAGCATGCGTCCAGTCTGTCCTGTGTAATTACAAGGACAATTTTGACACGGAATGCGATACACTACTCCAGATTGCTCTTCAGGTTTTAACCGGTCTTTGATCTTCATGACCCTGTTGCGCATGGTGGCTTTGGGGCGGTGTGCGATTACAACCCCTAGCTCCGCAGCAATGCGCTCGGTCGCTTCTGAAACACCCTTGATGTATGGCAGAGAATGCCATATCGTCGGTGGCGTTGATGTTTGAGTTCTCTGGTGGCGACCGCGTAGGCAGCGACTTATGAATGCCCTCGGATAGCCATTTTGCACAAACTGGTCGCGGAGATAATGGGCCTCACGCGCTTTATCTTCCAGTTTGCTGCAATGAGTTTGGATCCGTTTGAAGAGCGTCTTCACACAGCTTCGTTTGTGAGCCACCGGATGGTTGCTGTGAAAACTGAGAAGCTGTGTGGTATTCGTTGCCTTCCTATAAACCGTCGTTTCAAGTTCACCGTTAAGGTTTCGTCTGACGAGCACATCCAGGAAGCGCAACTGCTGCTCCTGTTCTTCTTCCCTCGTGAATTTTATATCCGGGAAGACTGCGTTGAGCAGGCTGTGAAAATGTTGCAGCATGTCCTTCTTTACGATGACGAACGTGTCGTCAACGTAACGTCGCCAAAACACCGGTTCATGTTGGAGGAAGGCAATCTTTCCCAACTCCTGTAGGACCAGTTCTGCCACCAAACCGGAGACCGGTGAGCCCATTGGGGTTCCTTTGATTTGTTCATAGGTCGCTCCCGCAAAAGTGAAGAAAGTTTGTTGGCAGAATTCAAACAGCCTCATGAGGTGTTCAATTTTGAGGGCATTCTGAGTCTCATCGTACGCCTCTTCAAGTCTCTTGCGCAAGACTTCGCGGGCCACGTTTGGTGGGATAGATGTGAATAACGACGTCACATCGAAGGAGACCATGATTTCGTCCGATTGAATTCTCCGACCTCGGAGGTCTATGAGGAATTGAGAGGCTGATCGAACTGAGGTAGTCGAATTGCCTTGGAGGAACTTCAGTTTTGAGTACATCCACTTTGCCAAATTGTAGGTGGGGCTGCCTTTTAGGGCAACGATTGGCCGAAGTGGGACATTTGCTTTATGGATTTTTGGCAGACCATAGAATCGGGCTAGAGCGGTGTCAGTTGCCCTCATTTGGTGCCATTCATTCTCCGTGATCACATTTTTATGTCGGTATTCTCTAAGCAGTTTACTCAGCCGATCTGCTACTGCTTTGGCTTGTGACTTCTGTGCTGGTCTGTAAAATTCTCTGTCATCAAGAAGGGCTTTAGCTTTTTCATTATAGTCTTCTCTATTCATCACGACGGTTGATCGTCCCTTGTCAGCAGGTAGAATGATAATGCTGTCGTCCATCCTCAGTTCCCTCATAGCCTTTGACTCACTCTGTGAAATACATTTGGTTGGTCTGTGTGTCGTCAGCAAGGAGGTAACACGCTGTCGGACGGAGTGTTTCATGTCGTCGGATGTTTCACTTCTCACAAGCATAGCTTCCAGGGCTGCAATGAAGTCGACAGGATCGGCATCTGCAGTGTTGAAACACGTTTCATGCTGCAACACTCGTAGTTGCTGCTCTGTTAGCTGCTTAGACGAGAGGTTGTGGACCAAGTTTGTGCTTTCTGCGCCTGGTGGTTTTAGCTTAGTCAGTTTCCGTTCCAAAACTTCTCTCTTCTTGGCTTGCCTGTGGTGTGCCAGAGCAGAGATCGTCTTCCCAAGATCTGCGGCGATAGAATCTCTGAGAGTGTGGACACACTGCCTTCTGTTCTCCTCGATCTCAGCCTTATACTTCCGCAAACGACGGTGACAGTCGTCGATCAGAACTCTTGTCATCTGTTTGACAAACCGCCTCACAACTTCTCTTCCCATGGCCGTATTAACGGGAGCTTTATATCTCAGGCATCGTGGGGTTAGTTCGTCTTGGAGACATCGGTGCAGTAAACGTAGCTGCTCGTATGTTGCTGCCTCTCGTGTAGAGAATAACTCCCAGCTCGCTAACCCTTTTTCGTAACGCACCACTAATTCAGAAACTATGAATTGCATTTTGTACAGATTTTGCCTACCTCGTCTAAAATTCGCATATAAATATATTTTTACTTGCTTTGATAGGACCCCGATGGGTCTTTAATAAAAACTATTATTATCTTCTCCATGGTTTGTCGAGGAGACTCGATATTTGTTCCCCGTACTATCGTTAAAGATTGACCGTTAAAAATTTTCTTCGAGAATGACGAACAAGCGCAGCTACCGTTGAGCAGTAAATCTGCGCTCAAAACTGCCTATCCATCAGTTTTCTCAGCGGGACGTTTCAACCGCGTAGCGAGAAAAATGGAGGAGGCTCAAATTGGAAGTCCTCAGGCGGTCGAGTCTGGGCAAGACAAATCTCAGAATAATGGACCGGAAAATTATATACGTCCAGAGACCATTCTTCCGGAGAAAGCCCATAACCCTACCAGCTTAGGAGTGATGGAAAGCAGTTAATCCCGATCAGCTGCGACCGGCTTTTGCATTCAATCCCACGAAATCGATAAACGCCTGTATGCCGGAGTTGCTCGTGCCAAATTGAGATTTTTGTATAATAATGCTTAAAGTCTCGTTTCGAAGATCGACGAACTCAAAACGATAGTACCAGAACGAATCCCCGACGTCATCGCCACAACGGAAACTTGGCTTAATGCCGAAATCGTGGATTCTGAGATTTCGATACCGGGTTACCAGTTCTTTCGTAGAGGTCGTCAAACTAGACAAGGTGGTGGGGTAGTCGTATATGTAAGGGCAGAAATTTCGGCAGTTGAAAGAGCCCACACCCTCTCCCTTGAATATGAATCCGTCTGGATAAAGATAAAGAAGAGCAATGCACAAAATCTAGAATTCCTGGTGATTTACAGACCACCAAACCTTCTGAGTGCAGCCGATGCGTCGCTCCTTGGTTTAGTCAGGGACGTAGCTAGCCACCAAGAGGTACTTATTGCTGGGGATTTCAACGTACCGGCATTTGAGTGGGAAACTATGGCAGTTAACGGGGGGCCAGCTTCTTTCAGCAATAAGCTTCTGGACCTCACACTCGATCTCCCTCAGGCGCAACATGTGAAGGTACGAACAAGATTTCGAGAGAACCAGAGAACGAATTGTCTGGACCTAGTTTTCACTAAAGGCTTCTCTAATATCGACTAAGTGTAATCCAATGCATCTCTCGGGAAAAGTGACCATACTAAGCTAATATAGGATTACTCTCTCTTCTCCCAACGCTAGAAGAGAACCGAGGGCCAACCCAATATATGGTTATATGGAAGGCAGATTTTAACACGATGAAGAACGAATTGTTCTCCGTGAATTGGGACCAATTACTCAGGAGAGATCCGGAGGACGACTGGGGATCTTTTAAGACGATTTCACTAGATATAATTCGGCGCTGTTGTCCACCCAAAGCACAGAAAACAATTAGTTGACCTGTTTGGTTAACTAGGGACCTAAATAGGCAGCTACAGAAGAAAAACAGAAGATGGAAAATATTCAGGGAAACTGCGTCACCAGCGCATTTCGAAGAATTTCGTCGTCAACGAAATGCAGTCAAAAATATATCCGTCAGGCAAGGAAGGAGTATGAATCCAAAATTATCCGACAGGCTGGACAGAAGCCCAAGATATTATTTCACTATTTTAACAATAGAGTGAAAAACAAGGAGCCGGTCGCAGTGTTGAAGGACAATAATGACGTAGAAAGCATTGAGAACAGTGGGAAAGCCGAACACTTAGGACGGTATTTTGCCTCGGTTTTTACTAGAGAAACAGAGTTTCGTAGTCACAGTGCCAGCAATGCTGTTGAGACCGCTGGTACCGTGCTTAGCTCCATACTCTTCCCGACAGCTGTCGTGGAAAGGGAGCTGCAAAATCTCAAAGAAGCAAAGTCCTCGGGTCCGGACAATATACTGGCCAAATTCTTGAAAGAATTGGCGAATGAACTCTGCAAACCACTGGCACACATCCTCCGCTCGTCGTTCGAATTAGGGATGCTGCCATTGGAATGAAAGACAGCAAATATCTTTCCGATATACAAGGGCGAGGCTCGCACTAATTACACACAATTACCGGCCTGTTAGTCTAACCTGCATCTGCTGTAAAATAATAAAAACCATATTTAAGAAATCAACAATGAAGTTCCTGGAGCAGAACCACTTACCCTCAGACCTGCAGCATGGCTTCAGACAGAACCGCTCGTGCCTTTCCAGTTTATTGCTCTCGACAGAGCAGTGGACTCGCGCACTAGACGAGGATGGTAGGGTCGATGTCATCTACACGGACTTCAAGAAAGTGTTCAGCAGCGTTCCACACAAACGCCTAATCTACAAACTTTCGGAAATTGGGATAAGAGGACGGCTGCTGACATGGGTAACAAATTTTCTTACGGGGAGATCACAAACCGTGTACGTTGAGGCCTCAAGGTCAACTCCTACCCCCGTTCTTAGTGGTGTACCCCAGGGCTCCGTCTTAGGGTCGTGGCTATTCCTGGTTTACATTAACAACTGCGACTGTGAGATTCAACTTGTAGGGCAACTGGGATGCAGTGCCATCATGTTTGCTGACGATGTTAAGCTGTGGAGGGCCATCAGATCTGACGCAGACAGGTACGCGCTTCAAGACAGTCTCAACCGCCCGAACAGTTGGTCAGCTCGTTGGCTCCTTAATTTTAATGTGGACAAATGTGTGGTCCTGAGACTCTGCACCAAAAAGACCCCTAAGGAAGACGATTCCTTTCAATACGTCCAGGGTGGTCAGCCCCTTTCAAATGTTGTGGAACAGAAAGACTTCGGTGTCCTAATGACCTCCTCGCTGAAAGCATCATCACAGTGTCAAAGGACAGCCAGAAGTGTGATAAGGGTGTTATTTGCGTTGAGGCGAGGATTTGTGCAGATCAATAAAAAGCTGTTTGGAAAGACCTATGGGGCATTCGTCCGGTCTCACTTAGAGTATGCAGTCCAGGCCTGGCGACCGTGGTTGAAGAAAGACTATCAACGACTGGAAAGAGTATAGGCGATGGCTACGAAGATGGTCGAGAATCTTAATCATCTGCCTTAAGAAACCAGGCTGACCGAACTAAATCTGTTTCCTCTAAATTACAGGCAACTGCGCAGCGATCTCATTCAAACCTAAAGGATTGCCAGAGGCCGTGGGTGCGCCCTAGTCTTTGATGAATTCTTCGAATTGACGGGGACTGACCGTGTGCATGGTCATCCCTTCAAACTGCAAAGGAAGCGGGCTCATTCGGACGTCCGACGGAACGCCTTCTCTCACAGGGTCATTGGGGGCATGGAGCGGACTCCCTGATGCGGTGGTTCTTTCCGAAACTGTTGACTCCTTTAAGTGTAGACTAGATGCTCATTTGCTGAGAAAATACTGCACATATAATCACGACTGCTTCAGCGGCGGCAGTTTGCGCCTGGCCCACACTTACCGTTAACTTTTGAATTTCCGCATTTGCTGATGTAATTGACAATTCTATTTCTGTTTATCGATATGAACAGGGAGCTCAAGGACGAAAGCATCATTCCCTTAATAAACTGACTTAAACTGACTTAAACATCACATAGTGCAAGTACCTCTCACATAAGTGGTAATTTTATTTTTCGGCCACATCTCCATGCGGCACCGCTGCTTTATTTGAGGTCTGGGCAGTTTATCTCCTGTGTGGAACGCTGTTATGTGCATATGGCGGCAGATCGTGTGTGTGTTGTGCCCTCAAAACGGGCCACGTGTTAGATGCGCTGGACCAACACGGGGGCCACATCGGACTCTGGCAGGCGTCATCTGTGCGCAATAGCAAATGCCAACATTTGCGGGCTGCGCTGGCAGATCCTGTTGTCGGCAATCGCCGCACAACTGGACTACTGCCATCACTCCATTTTTTTGTGGTTAAAATCCTGGTCATTTGTGTGTGGACCAGGGTGTGCGGAGTGGAGCGCCGAGGCGAGGATCCGTCCGAGCCATCCACCTGCAGCCTTCCCCGTCTCCGGTCTTCTTGACTTGGTCTTCACACCGGGATCAGGCAGGGGAGGAGGAGAGAGTGTAGGTAGATGCTACGCATGTCTACTGGCACTATAAACCCCTGCGTAAGTCACCGTCCCTGCTCCCATAATGCAGTCTGTGGGGCACACGGTGGACATCATCGAAATCGATGGTCGAACTGTCGTGTGTGTGTAGGTGTGTGGCGCGCGCGCTGTCAAGATGTTTTCAGCTCTGTCAGCAACCTCCCCAAATGTCCACATCAGTTGGCTGACCAGCCGGACAATCGATTCGTGTCCAGGGTAGAGTAGAATGAGTGTATTCGACGGTCTCATATATATATAGACAGTCTAACGCGTTTGAAACAATCACACTGCTCTAGAGGCCGTGGCTCGGAAAGTTTCCAACCGACGCTTTAACTCAGACCACACAGTCATCCCAGCTCTGCATTAGTGCATTGAGTGGCCGAATGGTGGACGGAGAATCTGACTACGATGGCTCCTTCCTATGGCTCACACAGAGGAGACCCGAGCTGCTTCCTCCTTTTGCGTAGTCCTGGTATGTGTGTGGGAACCAGGCGCCGTGTACGGCACGCGCAGACGGCCGTTCTCAGCTCTGTTATTTGATCGGCTCGGACAGCCAATTTAGGTAACGATAGGGTGTAGAACCCCCAAGTGGACGGCAACTCCAAAAGTATATCCTAAAATTTAATGTGACTATAAACATCACTCATTATTCACCGTTCTCTTACCTTTTACTCACTACCACATACAGGCCAGTCCTGCCTGACCCGCCTACTTACCCCTTCATGAAATCTGTTATACACACAGGCCGGTCCTGTCTGCTCTTTATACATCCAGGGGCGAGAGTTTTTTCTCCTATAGTGTTACTCCAGTCATACTCATTTTGTTTATATGCTGGAAGTTTTTTTTTCACTGCTCGCTCATCATTCTTCCTAACATACTATTTATTCAATAACTATTAGTTAAGTATTGTATAGATTCTGTATACCTCGTCTAAAATTCTAAAATTCGTGAAAAGTTATTCTTACTTGCTATGAAAGGACCCCCTAGGGTCTTGAATAAAAATTGTTATTATTATTATCCTCAAAATTTCATTTCCTTTCTGACTAAGTGTAAACTTACCACCAGCGCCTTATTCAAAGTCTGTTATTTTTGAAACTTGATTTTTTTTATTTTAATTATCACAGTCATTTTCTTTGCCAAATTCCAGCGTACGATGAGACTTTCGACAAAAATTTAGGTTAGATGATAGTTGGTAGCCCTCCTGACACCGCAAACTCCCAGCTGCCTGTCAATCGGGACCGGTGGCAATAGGGGCTATACGGGTGGGACAATTGAGTGGACGGGTAAATGGCGATTGTAGTATATGCTAGGAATTGACGCTCCAGGTAAAGCGGAAGCCTAATTCAGATTAGGTGAAAAATACAAGGAAAGTGTGGAAATGAGCAAGGAGACTTTGAACGGTGTGCGGAATAAATGCATGCTAGCCTCAGATTGGAAAGAAAAGCAAGTGAAGGCGAACAACCAATGGGAAGAAGGCAACTGGTCCGAGGGTCATTCCGCAGTGTGTGCGATAGACCTCCATCCAACATAATGGACAGAAGAACACGAGAGTCAAGCAGCGGCACGCGGGACGCCACAACGCAAGCCGGGCAAGACTTTTATACGAAAAAATGGTTTGGGTGGAAGAGAAAATCCGCAAATAATGAGGCAGTCGAAAGCTACCTCTGCTACTGAAAGTTGATAAAGGGTAAGCCTCACTGTCATCGTTGCCGGTGCCAATCCGCCCAGGATAGTACCTCCACAATGAATTTGGTACAGGTAATACAGCGTGCGCGTGAATTTAGAAGCATAATGAGAACGCAATCACAGCTACTGAAATCGAGCCAATAGGTACCATTGTGGAGTCTGTGGGCACGGCTACCAACTATCATCTTACCAAAATTTATTTGTTTTCTGTATCCTCTTACAATCCGTCCTGTGTGTTGCCCCACCCGCAAAACCTCCTCTACCACCATTCAACGTACGACACGGTCCGCAGGCTAGCTCAAGTTAACTGGGCGTCCTACATCCTATCGTTGCCGCAATTTATGCAAAGGATGGGGTTGAGTGAATGGGGTCGACGACCTCAGTGCACATTACTCACTATAAACAATATAGCGCGCTAGAACCTATAATAGTATACTAAAAGCCGCGATTTTGAAGGCCACTAGTCAGCTCAATTTGTGTTTGTGCGCTGAATGGCCGGCCGGTGGCCTGAGAGTCAGGCTGAAATGACCCCTCCCTAATATGGTCTCAGTGGTATGGCCAAAATGATGCGATCTCGTCCAACCACTTTCCGCTTCCGCCAAAACCAGATCCACCGCGCGTGGAGCAGACATCTGTGGCATACGCAGACGGGTCGGTCACAGCAACCACTCCCTCCCCCTCCGGCCGTCCTTACCCTGCCTCGCCACCGAGACCAGGTAAGTGAGAGGAGAGGGTGCAACAGGCGCTGTGAAAGTCGACTGCCACCTTAAACTAACTCGTGAGCAAGTTACCGTCGTGCCCCCGTCAGGCTCTGGGACATATGGTGGGCGGTCAAGCTGGCAGGGTGCTTACACTTTATTAAAAATACAGGTAGTTCATAAGCAGTGGAGTTTTTACTCTGATTTCGGCCAAGCTGTGATGAGTAGGAAAAATAAAGTCGCGCAAAAATGTCCAGGGGACATTGATCCAGAGTTTTTTTTCGCAAAATAAGGAAATCACGCCGTAAGCGTCTAGAACATAAACTGGAGAGGGTGAAACTGTGCTTGCCATCTACCAGAGTTGGCTCGTAAAATTAGACGGCCCGCCTTACGAGTCCTTGAACTCCTTACCAATATGTCTCCTGACGGAAAATAGTTTCAACCAGTCCGAGTGTATTTTCAGTTTGTGAGACGGCGCGTTAATCGTGGTCGCGGTAGCAGCCAAAAAGAATTTCGAGAGGTTTTTTGACAAAAATCCTGGCGTATAAATGGCCCGTGAATTAGTTTTCAGTGTCTTCCTTAGGGACATGGGCGCCCAGACAAAATTCGGACCAGTGAAATGACTCGACATCACAGAATAGGCTGGAGACATTCGCACAGCGGAGGTGTCCAGAGGACAACCAGTGACCTGACTTTGCCAGGGTGGGAACAAAATTTAAAAACGACCGACTTGATCAGCCTTTCGGGCAGGGGCGGAGATTTAAGTCGTCCACCTTTGGTGGGGAATGCATCTTAACAGGAAATAGTCATAAAAATTATTGTCGGAAGTGATCACCTGTTCCTAGTCAGTGAAGTCAGGCGACCCATCAAAGGCCGGGCGCTTGAAGTTTCCGCCGAGAAGGACGATTAATAATTAGAGATTGAATAGAAAAGAAATGCCGCATGCCTAGGAAATCAACGATAGAGTTGCGAAAATTCCCATATCAGTAATCAGAAGACGAGGTGGCGAGCATACCTAGTTTTCAATAAGTTCTCGTCGGGCCAGTACAATTATATGGAAGGGGGGAAGAAGTAAAAACAGGTCAGTGATAAGATAAATTGGTGAAAGTTCGCCTTAAAACACAGGCTGGGTATG
>CACRXP010000091.1:1120557-1141946 GCA_902702965.1 Spirometra erinaceieuropaei | reverse complement strand
TAGCAGTCAGTGTCAGGGGCGGGGTGAGAGCGGAAGGGCGCGGGCGAGTTGTAGCGTTAGTCGATCTTCGACCACTGTAGGCACGAAGCCTGGACGTGCTTCTGCTGTGCGCACAAGATTGGTTTTCGCAACCTGATGGCGACCGCCTCTGCTGTTGCTAACAGGCGCTGTCCTATTGGTTTAGGATAGCTCGATAGGACCTTATAGATCACAAGAAACGCTTCATTGGGGTCTACATGATGTCCGGAATCGACAACATGCGCGAAAATGGCGCTGCCTATGCTCCTAGTTTCGCCTTTTCCCAGCCATGCCGGGAGGTGTTCGCGTATTCTCTTGGACAAGCGCCGACTCGTACGACCAATATAACCTGCTCCACAGGAGCAAGTGAAGGAATAGATGCACATTGAAGTGGTCTGGGGTGGCAGCCTATCCATACCTTCTCCGCGTAAGATAGGGTTAGTAGAGAAGGATGCTTGAACCCTTGCCGCTGGGAAGCTTCGCGAAACAGCTTGATCAAGGCGCCTCTATAGAGACTGGATAGAAAAGAAACGCCACATGCCTAAGAAATCAACGAATGACATCCGAGGAACGATAGAGGCAACCGGGGGGAGGGGGGGAGTACACGAAAGTTATTATAAAGAGAGACAACCTCACTAAGCACCCGTTGCGGGGATTGAAAAGTGTTGAGACGTGCGAAAAACGGCTCTACCGCCCACATCAGGGGTTCTTCCACGTCTAAAATGAAGACTACCGCCAGTTTATAAGTACAGATTTCAAGCACCACTATGGACCTCAGCGTCATGTGCTAAATCATTAAATTTTGGCCGGAATTCTGAAATGCCTTTCGTTTCGAAAGTGTTACTTAAGTAGGGTTGTAGTATTAATTACCACGCAGCATAATCCCGTGATACCTCGATTACACCAGGATGCCGGTTTTTTAACGAACTTCTTTGCGGCCGCCTGCAAAACCTACACCATGAAAAGATGACTCCTTATGTAACATGAATTTCTCTCCTTTATTTTCAGTGTCCTCATAAATTCAAACATATCTCATGGGGACCAAGCATAAAAACACTCATTCTTTTACTCATTTGGTAGAAAATTACGTCTTCATAAATTTTATATTTAAGGGAAGGGTATAATTTGGCTTTAAAAAGTTTCTAATTATGAGATATTCAAAACCGTGAAACGACTGCTCAAAAACATTGTCTCTGCATTTACTAGTGTTGCTAGTAAAGGTTGCAATATGGTTTAAATCCAATGCCTAATGTATGAACCCCATATAGTGTCCTCTTAATGCCGTAGAGAAATGTACGATTTTCCGTGCAGGGAAACTATACAGTCTGTAGTTTGGAAACCTTGAATGCAAATATAACGGCAGGCCGGAGTTAAGATTATTCGGGAATTGGAAGGGGGTAAGGATAGGGTATGTAACCCTCTTGGGTAGTTTTTCAAAAATTTGCCTACTTATCTTATCTAGGTAGGTGTAGTGCGACCCCGAGGCACAAGGGGACGAATGAGTCCCGTAGCGCGATCGGTGAGCGTCCCTCTATCATTGTTTATATCCGATCGCAACCGACAGGACAACAAGCCCGTGGCTCAATGGTTAGAGGCGTTGGACTTCTAACCAACAGGTCGCGGGATCGAGCCCCAGGACTTACACGGGTGACTAACGACAGCTAATAAGCCAGAAATGACCATTCCAGTCGCTACTGTTTTTGTTGGCCACGCTATTCTGTGGTTCATAACGGTTTGCCTGACAAAAGGTGGGCAAGTGAGTCATGCGGTACGTAGATTTTGATCTTCACTAGCGTTATTGAATTGGATTATTGTCCGAATTTGCGATTGGTGCTAGGGTTGGAGTTTAGAATTAGGGATAGGAGGTAAAGCTAGGGTTTTAGGCTTTGGGTTCGGAATTTGAGACCTAGGATTAAAGTTGCCCTTACGTTCGAGTTCACTTTAAATGCTTGAGAGTTAAGGGTTAGAGTTACCTATTACAGACATGCTCATGGTTGGCGTTAGGGCCATAGTTAACTACGGCTTTCCCAGGGGGCTACATACCATACCCTTGCCCGGAATACTCCTTAAAAACCGAATTATGCCCCTCCTTCAAGTATAAACTTGAGGAAGACGTTATCTCCTTCTGAACGAGTAAAAGAATGAATATTTTTGTGCATGTTTTCTTTGAAATACATTCGAGTTTATAAGGGCATCGAAAATCGGCGACAAAAACTCATATTACTTAACCAATCATTTTTTACAGAGTGCAGTGTTGGAGGACACGCTGGATAGACGAACTCCTACATCTGCGCCGTGCAGTAACGGAAATATCGGCGAAACGTGTGTCTGCGCTTTTAGTTGTCATCTGTGTTGGGAGCACTGCATAGCTACAGTCATAAAAAGTATACTTCTAGTGGTACTACTTGCTTGTGGAATGGGCAGTACGCGACTATTCTGTGAAGGTTGGTTGTTTTCGACGTAAATATTCATTAAAATCTTGGATTGATCCTAAGGAATCATGTCTCTCCTCCTCCCCCGCCTGGGCCCGGTGTCAAGACAGAGTCAAGAAGACCGAAGACGAGGGAGGCCGCAGGTGGATGGCTCGAACAGATCCTCACCTTCGCGCTCCACTCCGCACCCCCTGGTCCACACAACAATGACCAGGATTTTGACCACAAAGCAATGGGGGTGAGGACAGTGGTCCCAGTTGTGCGACGACTGCCAACAACAGGGACTGCCAGCGCATCCCGTGAATGTTGGCATTTGTTATTGCGCACAGATAACGTCTGCGAGAGTCCGATGTGGCTCCCGTGTTGGTCCAGCGCATCCAGCACGTGGCCCGTTTAGGAGGCAGACACATTCGCACACACACACACACACGATACATTTGTTATCGTCAAAAAATCTACTAGCACTCCTCCTTAACAGCCTGAACTCTACTTTCCCGGGAACTCAATCCGCCTGTGAAACAAATATTGATGAACATCTCCTATTTCTGGATGTTCTCGTACACACGAAGACATATGGAACACTGCAAGCCTCAGTTTTTTGATAAAAATATATGCTCCGAGGTCTTCCATCATTTTGGGGGAAATAATCCCATCTCCCACAAACGCAGCTCTGTTGATGACTTGCTTAGTCGGGACGAAATTTGCATTTCCGATGAAGAAGCTTATTGAACATAGAGAAACTACACTTTCAAGTTGTTTTCCGAGAATGGATATCCTTGGTAGGAGGGCGCTCGGTAATAACATACTGCCTATATCATGCGCCACTGTGCGGCTGCTGGTTGGACTCGAGTGAGAGCCCATAAGGCACAACGGAACGAGTGAGTTCCGTATGAACGATCGGTGAGCGCCCCCTACCATTGTATATTCCCGATCGAAACCGACAGGGCAACGTGCTCGTGGCCCAGTGGTTAGAGGCATGAACTTCTAACAAACAGGTCGCGAGTTCGAGCCTCGGGCGTTCCACACTTCGGGGTTGGGTATGACTGGCTGACGACGGCTAATAAGCCAGAAATGACCATTCCAGTCTCCCTTGTCTTTGTGGGTAATAACATAATGGATATCATCCTGACCGATACCTGTACTGTCAAGTATGGCATACTATGCATCCTGACTGTGCCGTCTGTGCATGCGACGACACGAGTTCAAAGAAAAAGGTATTCCAGAGGCTACGACCAGTTAGACGCCCAAATCAACCGACTTACACACTCATACTTTGGCGAAAAACGTAGCAAAGCTTGTCGGAAGTAATTTGAAGAAATACCAGATGCGGATAAGGCAAAAACCATTGCTCAACCACCCTGTACGCCCTAGGGAGAGAGTTGGCTACTTCAGCGGGAAAGAATTAATCTACAAAATGTCGTATACTAGTTTTGATTTGGTTTATTGTGTCCAATTAGGGGAATCTTTCTCTAATTGCATACATGAACATCAGTTAGCGGTGAGAAGACCAGACTATTTACCCCAAGTATCCATGTACACACTGGATTCAGGACGCATATTCGCATAGAGAAAACCCGGGACCTCAGCGCCTGCCCAACAAGGACTGCAAGTTCCTGGAGGCATTGAACTAAGACGAGGCATATACAAATAAGCATAACCACTTAGATGTTACATATACACTTTAAAAGCTCGAGTATAAGCCAACACAGGTATTATCCATCGGGTAACTGAATAGAGTGGACACCCATTTGCATAAAAATTTGGTTAGTCGCAGTACCTTTCGCTAGACATTTTACAGTCAACCGTTTTGTAGATTGTCCATTCGTCTGACGACGGGTTGGGACACCAGATCCGGAAATTAGCAGTAAAAGTCGTCTTGTTCTCGAAGAACCCGAATTATTTCTGACTAAACAACTTGAGATGCCTATATATGTACATATAGGCGTACCAAAACATGAATATCGCAATAAATATAAGTTGAGGACACATATGTTCTTTAAGAAAGACAATAAACTTTATTTCGTAAATTTTCGATGCCGGTTCTCCAGGCCGTCACCAGGCCTGTAGTAAATACGTAAAACAAGTGAAATGTTAAATATGTCTGAAAGAGCCAATAATGGTTTGTCATTTCCGCCAAAAATAATCGCTGTGAACTGTCATCCCATTCCAATCGGCTGTCGCATTTTCCATTTTTCTTGAGATCTATGTACAGGGCGTCTAATTCGATGTACTGATTAATGCGCAAATAGCTGGACTGTATGACATGCGGATATTTTCGGTTTTTTAGGTGGACATACGCCAACAATGCGAGTTTTTTTGGCGAGTGAGGGTTTTTCCAGTTTCTAACGCATGCACAGTGACTTAAACAGGCGATATCTCCTCTCTCTCTTGGCAACTGATGTCCGTGTGTAAGTGTGTTTGCAGAGGCCGGTCCCTGTCTGACCGCAGTATACTGCATTTCGGACGTCGCATGAAATCTTGTAGCCGGATTCTTTCCTGTCTGAATAGCTAACCGTGCTCTTAGGGTATGCAGTTTGAGTTCGCTGTGTAGTCGTTGGTTTGTGTGCCACTTGTATTTGGTGCCTTTCGGGTGTCCTTTAACGACTTCGGACACATTGTTGATGTGAAGAAGGATCCGCCAGTCTTTTGTTACTTTAGGCGGCTAACCAGGACAACCTAGTTTCTTTTGTTTCCCCTTCGATTAGTGTTGTCACATATGTCGGCGTACATGTGAAGGAGGGTAGGGAGGATAAAAGCGATGGTAGTGAATCAACTCACATCAGCGCACCCCTCGCTATAATCAGCTCGACAGACTTGAATATAACACGACGCGCTAATGTGACCTTTACGGCACCCTCACTGATCTGAGTTTCGAGTCACCATCGTAGCACCCTGTAATGGGGATCGGGTCGTGTGTGTGGCGCGCGTAGACGGACTATTAAACTTTGTCAGTCATTGCGCTCGTCTTGACGTTGTCTTGCCAGCGGAGCAAAGCAGGCGAGGGGAGAGGAAGAGTGCAACAGGTGCTGCACAAGTCCGACTCAACGCAAATTAATTCATGCGAAAGTCACCGATGCTGCGTCCACCGCGTGTGACGCGCGATGTGCGTCGTGAGAAAAATCCTTTTACGGCTATCGGCAATCGTCACTGCGTACATGTCCTTTCAATAAAAATTCATTTCTCCGACAGAAAAGTGTTAGCCGCGACGTCTAACCCTACAGATATCCCGTTTCTGGCGCAACAGAACTCAACGGTCTGCCACGCAGGCAATTTTAAGCTCACTGTAACGTCTCGCCCGTACCAGTCGTTTTGACCCGCACCTGAGTCAGTGAAAAGTGGAAGAGCTAAGGGACACGAGTCCGTACGGTTTTCTCACGACGACCAGTTCGACAGTGGTTAACCTTTCACGACTTGTTAAGCATCGTAGACTGAAAGATCGCCAGCAGAGGTTTCTCCTTCATGTGCTCTCCAGGTAAAAAAAAACAACGAAGACTGGGTCGTACTGTCTCATGAATTGTTAACCGGGATTTTGAAAATTGTTTTCGGTTCGAACAGACTACTCAAAGTGGATTGTAATATTAATTACCGCGCAGCATACCTCTAGGATATATCAGTCAGTCCAGGATGTCGGCTTTTGAATGAACTTCTTGTCGACCATCTGCAAAATCTACACCCTGTTAAACATGACTGCCTGCGTAGTATGAATTCTTCTCAACGATTTTCAGTGCCCTTATGAATTTGACTTTCATATGAAGAAAACATTCATGAAAGTTGCCTTTTCAATACTCAACTGATTATAGATTGCGTTTTCTCCAAATTTGCAACTTGAAAAGACAGTACCTTTTGGTCTTAAAAAACTCTAATTATGGGGTTTTTAAGGCCGTGGAACATCCATTCATACAGCTTTGCATCAGCATGCTTATAAGTTCTACTTATAAAGTATACTTCCTGGCGCACACACATTGCATACATTTATGAGTCCGGCATGACGTCTCCTTAGCAGCGTAGAGAAACATGTGATATTCTTTTGATGGAATGTGTACAGCATGTAATTTGGAGATTCTGAAAGCAAGTGCAGCGGCAGGCGGGACAAAATATCATTAGGAAATCAAAAACATTCTAAAAAACCGTACGATACACTCTCCTAAGGCAAAAAATTGAAGAAGACGTAATTTGCTATCAGAGGATTATAAGATGAACTAGTTTGTGCGCGTTTTCCTTATAATACATTTAATTTCGTAAGGGCATAGAAAATCGCTGGGAAAAATTCATACTACTAAAATGGCCATTTTTAACAAAGTGCAGATTTTGCAGACAGCCAGCGGGAAGTCCATTGAAAAACCGGCATCCAGGGGCGACTGAGCTATTTCAGGATCATTCTTCACGATAATTATTATTTCAACCCTACTTAAGTAATCCTTTCGTGTCGACGACAGAATTTCGGTTAACATTTCATGAGTTAGCACGCCTACTGCACGCGCCAGCATGCGTCCAGTACGCACTGAAGTAAAGTCAGCCTCGACAGTCACCGCATCCACATCAATCGCCGATCAGCTTGTCATTGAAACGTGACGGGCTTGAGGAGGAATCGGTGAGGTACATTAGGTGGGCTAAATCATGAAATGCCATGAGAAGGACAAAAAAGTCCCTATAACGCGAAATCCGCCCAACCTGTGTTCCTCAAAATCCTACGTCAGTGAGAAACGGCTGTTCTTAAAAAGAAGACATGGGTGGGGTTATAAATTAATGCTTGCTAACTTAAAAGTAATTAATTTTTACTGAAAAACTAAAATTTCAAAAAATAACTATATTACAAGTCGCTTAAATAGGGCTAACTTTAAGAGTGCAAAATGAAGGGGGGCGCATGAAATGGTAAAACTAATGCAAAATAATACCAAATGCAAACGATCAGTACGTTGTTGATTGTCCCTTTGCATCAATCACTGCTGTAAGTCTTCCAGGCATGGAGATGGTCAGGTTGTCTACAGTGGCTTGTTCAATATGATTGTCCAAAATAAAATCAAGTTTTTCATGCATAGACAGTTTCTTATTCGCCTTATGCCAATGTCTTTTGATAAGTGCGAAAAGATTTTCGATGGGATTGAGATCCGGACTGTTGACAGGAGTGAAAATCGACTGAAGTCCACATGCGGACAGGCTGGCTGTTGTCTGAAAAGTCAGATTACGGTTAAATGTGTTATTAGATCCATACTTCTTTAGAACGATGGACAGATGCATTGTCATGTAAAATTAGGGTATGCAGTCGGCGTCGGTGGATGTCGTTGTAATCGAAGGCGCCCTTCACAACGTTGACGAACACCTTGCTGTTGATGGTGTCCGTAGTCGACCGCCAGACTGGCCGCTCTCCGAAGTTAATCGCCATCCAAACCATTAACCGTCGACAATTCTTGAATGTTGCCGTCGGCACAGTGCGCTCTTTTGGAAAGTTTTTTCCGCATACGACTATCTGGGTCGACTTCATGGGCTTGTCTGAAAATAAGACCTCACCACAGAAGTAAAGGCTCTTCCAGCATGAGGCCTGATAATCACTATATTTCTTAGCATATAAAAACGTTCTTTAATAAGTTTCCTACTTAAAAACGGCTTGATTATGGCTTTTTGTTGATGAAGTTCAAATTCTCGCATCCTTTTCCTAATTATGTTCGGAGAGAACATCGGCAGATGTTTCCCATGAATGGTCTTAATGGGCATATTATATTAATCCTTGTTTACAGCACAATGCACGTAAACATAAAGTTTTGATCAGCAAATTTGCGCAAAGTAGGAAATTATCTGGATATCAAAATGGTCAGATTTAGCCCAAATCTGGCCTCTTTTCCTTCAAAAAACGGAATTAAAATGAATGGCCCTCTGTGTCCCAATTCACTTTAATAAACACAAATAAGAACACCAAATGCATGATATACTTCTCGCTCAAATTTCGACCGTGATATTTCATGAGTTAGGTCACTTACTGTAGACGCGACACCGCTGCGTACACTGCTAACGATAGACTTCATCACCTAGAGCGCTCTACCCACCATCAGCATAGGAAGAAATTTGGTTAACAAAAGTTAACGAAGTAACTCCTTCGTAGGGTTACCCAGCTTCGTTTCATGTCGGCAATAATTTCAACCCAATGCTCTGGCCTTTCAGGCCAGGGCACTGCTAAATAATATCCGCTAAGACAGACTAAACTGACTATGGCTCACTCAGGCTCGTACTGATGGATTGAAAAGCGACTATGTAAATTTAAATAAAATCGGTCTGACGCAGTAGTTTAATCTATAGACAGGAAAACATACTCAGCTGGTTAATCCTCTTCTTCAGGCTGCCTACTTCGGTTTCGGATACAGAAACTCGGCTTAGTGCTAATTAGCCCATCAACCTAGATGTTCGTTCATATAAAATATGAATTTCTCTCACATAGGAATTTCTCCAAACTTCCTTTCTCTTCACTTGTCTCCCTCCACCAATAAAGACAGCGGGCAAGCAGTTCTGACCCAATGAGCCAGCAAAGCAAGATAAAACTTTGCAGACTGTTTGGATAACTGCATTTTAACAATTTGCCTTTCTTACTACACACAGTCCTTGAATTGAGACAGTCTGGGAGAACAGGGTTTTGTTTTCAGTCTCAAGAGCCACTGCGAGGGTACTTAAAATAATAAACATTCGTCGGCGCAAAAGCCACCGTCTGCAAGCGACCACACTATATTCCGTTTGGCACGCGCAAAGGATACGCGATATCGCCCGGGCTTGTTTCCAGTGGTCAGAAGATGCAGCAGCAGCAGCAGCAGCAGCAGCAGCAGCAGCAGCAGCAGCAGCAGCAGCAGCAGCAGCAGCAGCAGCAGCAGCAGCAGCAGCAGCAGCAGTAGCAACAACAACAACGTCAGTAGCCGAAGCTCTATCGACAAAACGTTTTTTTACTACACAGACAATTATCAACTTCCGCTGGGTCTGAATTCTGAACCCTTCCACTCGCTTTCTTTTATGAAAACCAACTAACCTCCCTCCTCGCAGATCGCATACGTTCGTGTGTGCGTGCATGCAGAGAGGAAGAGAGAGTGGGACCGGTAGTGGAGAGGAACCCATCCTCGCGGTAAATTAACGCATGCATCATGATAAAAACTCTGGAGCTTTTAAATCGATCGGGACGCGCTAAAGTTATAGCTTTAATTTCCACCATCTGACGGGATAAATCTCCCCTCCTCAGAACTGAGGCTCAGGCTGAAGCTCCTCCCTCCTAATGTGGTCTTATACCAATCTTGATTGTGTGAATTTCAGGACAGCCTCCCCACCAGGCCCTCCTTGCTGCCTGGCCCGCGTGGGACGGGAACCGGCTCGTGTGTGGCACGCGTAGACGGGCTGTTTGGATTTGTTAGTTTCTGCGCTGGCGCGCATCTCCCTTGGTCTCGACTATGTCTTCTCCTCAGAGAAGGGTGGGGGAAGTGAGTGAGGCAGGTGAAAGACACGTGCCTCTCGCTAGTAAAAAATTCGCGCGCGCGCGCTAGTCATAGCTGTTGCGCCCCCCTCTCGTTGGGCGGCAATGGACGTCAGCACTCGCGACAGTCAAACTACCGTGGTGCCTGAAGTTAATTAAGACCTCCACACCTGAGTGCACACATGAACCTGCGCCTGCCTTAATTACAGCAGTCCTTCTCTGGACGCAACGCTATTGGCTTAATCAGTGCACATACTCCTAATTATTAAAACATCAGCCAGAATGACGCACGGTTTAGGCGTGCTAATTGGATGTCGCAGACGCGACGCGGCACGGGGTTTTCGAGAATGCCTGTGTTGGAATATCCTGTCAGTTTGTAGACTAAACTTGTCCGGGGAAAAAAATAAACTTATCAAGCTCCCCTCATCTAATTTTTAGTCGGAAATCATGTAGCCACTCACCTTGCCAAATTCAGCCATTACTCGAGCTCATAGGAGTAACTCTTTGGGTTTGAATGTACCTAAACTAGTGACAAGTACTCCAGTATTACGCGCAGGACCCAGGAGTCACTTAGTTATCTGTACTGACACCATCGCGTGTGGTATTCAATGCCAATCAGCGCTCGTAGCAGTACTGCAAAAAAACATGGAGTCTCTTTCGTAGCAGGTCGCCAGTATGGTCTTCTGTTACGTGCAGGATTTATTCAAGTTGGCGTAGGATCTTTGCTGATATGGTAACGTGATCACTTTTCGTCCGTCCTTTCAGACTCAAACTTCACTCCTGACCAAGGCACTTGCTGCTGCCATGGTTTGCAATGAAAGTGCCTTCTGAAGTAACCAAGAACTAGAGGAGGCCTGTTGTTGTGAATTTTACTTAAAATTTTATGGGATTTATGGAGTGTCGTTGGCGGCGGGGGGGGGGGAGGATCAAATATTCAGTGGCACTGTAACTCCAGCTTTGTCGAAGCGACGGGATAGATGTTGCACAACTTCACACTGACGTTGATATCACACCGCCAACACACTGAGGGTAATTTTCAAATACAAAGATGTAGCATAGACAACACCATCTACGCGATGGATTGACGACCCTCAGCTAAACACATGTGGGAACCTGGTGGGTGCTTTTACGTCGTCCCATCCCACGCCCAGCTCTTATCTGTGACTCCACAAAGCCACGCTTAGCATGACGACCCCAGCCCAGCAAACCATTCTGACCGGTGAATTAAGCCAGATGAGTGTGTCGGCCGTGTGTATGTGTGTGTTTGCGCTCCGATGCCCCTAAAATGAGTCCCGCGACTGATATGCTGGACCAACAGAGGGACTACAGTGAGTGACCGATCTCCTGGAATGTCGGCCGAAATTCCGAACTGCGTCTTCGATTAGGAAGGATTACTTAGATGGGGTTGTAATATTGATCATCGTGCAGCATAATCCTATCGTATTTCGGACTTGCCGGGAGGGCCACTTTTGAATACACTTCTTTTCGACCTCCTGCAGAAATCGCATTCGGTAAATAATGAATACTTATGTAGAGTGCATTTTTCACATTAACTCTCGATGGTCTTATACATTTAAATATACTTTATAGAACACATGCACAAAAATAAATATAATTTCAAAATATGTCTTTTTACCTGTTTGGTACAAAATCACATTGGCTTTACATTTTATACTATAAGAAAGGCTATCTTTCGGTTTTAAAAGTTTCTAATTATGAGATCTTTAAAACCGTGCAATGTCCATACATACAGTATCGCACATGTCCGTTTACTAATGCTCCCCGTAAGACGTACAACACAGTTCTCATCTATTGCAAAATTCTACGAACTCTATATGGTACCTACTCAAATTCATAGAGGAATATATGATTTTCCTTACGTGGAAAGCATACGCATTGTAGACTGAAATCGCCAAAAGACAATGCAGCGGCCGTTTAGGCTCGAAGTCATTCGGGAATTGGGGACCTTTTTAACACCTAAATATACACTTTCTCCGGGTATGGAATGTGAAGACAATGTGATTTTCTACCAAATGAGTAAAAGAAAGCATATTTTTTGCATGTTTTCTATAAAATATACTTGAATGTATATGACCATCGAAAATCAATGTGAAAAATGCATGCTACTCAATTAGGCATTTTTTACCAAGTGCATCAGAAGTCCACATCCTGGCGTTTTCGTTTCGAAATGATTAATTAAGTAGGGTTGTAAAACTAGCCAGCCTGCAACATAATAATATGATATTACCGTTACCTCAGGATGTTGGCATTCGCATGAACTTATTTTCCGCTGCATGCAGAAACTATACTTTGGAAAAATGACTACTTAATTAGCATGAATTTTTTTCGTAACTTTTGATGTGCCTAAAAGTCCAATTATATTTCATGGAAAAAATGCATAAAAATATTCATTCGCTCATTTGGTAGATAATTAGGTCTTCTTCCAACCTTATGCCCGAAGGAAAGGTAACCCGCACAGCGGCGCAGGATATATAGGCAGAATGGTATTACCGACAAAGACAAGGAAGACTGGAATGGCCATTTCTGGCTTATTAGCCGTCGTCAGCCAGCCATACCCAAGCCAAAAGTGTGAAACACCCGAGCCTCGAACACGCGACCTGTTGGTTTAGAAGTCCACGCCTCTACCCATCGGGCCACGAGCCCGTTGCCCTGTCGGTTTTCGATCGGGAATATACAATGGTAGGGGGCGCTCACCGATCATACCATTCTGCCTATATATCCTGCGCCGCTGTGCGGCTGCTGGTTGGGCTCGAGAGAGAGCCCGTAAGGCACAACGGAATGAGTGAGTTCCGTATGAACGATCGGTGAGCGCCCCCTACCATTGTATATTCCCGATCGAAAACCGACAGGGCAACGGGCTCGTGGCCCGATGGGTAGAGACGTGGACTTCTAAACCAACAGGTCGCGTGTTCGAGGCTCGGGTGTTTCACACTTTGGGCTTGGGTATGGCTGGCTGACGACGGCTAATAAGCCAGAAATGGCCATTCCAGTCTCCCTTGTCTTTGTCGGTAATACCATTCTGATTCGGGAAGCCAATGGATCGGTGTGCGCCCATTCCTGAGTGAATAAATACCCGATCTGCAGCGACCGAGAATGACAGGTGGCGAGGCACTAATGAACTTCGGTTCGATGAAGTGCTTATGACCCATCTGGTAGACCCCAGTGGTGGACCAGCTGCGCCAGGTGCGTCTGTGCGCATGTTCGTGTTTCCGGTCCCAGCTGGTGGTTAGGGTTATGGTTGGCTGAATGAAGGCAAACGAGCCCGAAACAGTGCTGTATCAATCTACCCCCCAGACTCTGTCGTATCCGCTCTGCTATCATAGCTTGGCCGACTTCGACCTGGTAGGTGGTTGCCTGTTCGTGACCCCTATCGCCCATACGAAGTTTGTTTGCTTCGGGAAGCCAATGGATCGGTGTGCGCCCATTCCTGAGTGAATATATATATTTCGAAAGAAATAAGCTCTTTGGGAAAGATTAACAAGTTTTATTGTAAATTTTCGATCTTGGTTCCCCAAGTCCTCTTCAGACGTGAAGTAAGTGTGCAAAACAGTCAACATTTAAACATGCCGAAAAAATTGATTTTGCCTTGTCATTCCTGCTGGTGCATCGTTCTGATTGGTTAATGCCTTTTCCACTTTTCCTTGAGGCTGTTGTACACCGCATCTAATTCTACGTATCGGTTGATGCATGAATTATCAGAATGGATGGCCTCTAAAAATTCACGGCCCTTTTTAGATGAACATTTACATTCAGCCCTATCTCCTCCAGCAAACATGTGCTCGCTGTTTCCATTGCAATCGTGACAGACGAAACGTGCCATGCAGCTTGGTGCACGTGGCAGCATAAGGTCGTGCGTGGCACATCACTGCAATCCTCACGACAGTAAATCTGACGGGTTTGAATGTACTACGGCGCGACAAAAGCCGTGGCTTGGAAGTTTGCGAACTGACGGAATAATTCGGTCCTCCGTAGGACCGCGACTCAGCCTGTAATGACTTTTTCAATGTGGTCTTTGTGAGACTCCCACCGATCAGAAGGTCGAGTCGCCCTTACTGGCATACCCTGAGGGGACCAGATCATGAACGTGGCACGCGTAGACAGGTTCTTTAGGTCCGTCAGTCACTGCACCAGCGTCCATCCCTGATGGTCTTGACTCTTTGCTGTTACCAGAGCAGAGTGCAGAACTCATGAAACACTGATTAACATTATTAGATTAGATTGGGAATCCGGGAGACCGCTTCAACGAGGCTTCGGCAATGACTGGCATGAGATGCAACCGCAGGCTGATTCATGCGTCGCAACAGGGCAGTTTTTAGTTGAGAGCCCTAGCAGCCACCTGCGGCTTCTTGACGCTCATGATACAATGCAAAAGAAATGGATCACTGGAATGGAAGCACAGTGACTTAACTGGAATTTCCAATCAGTTTATCTATCGTGGATAGGTGACTGCCTACCAAACTGCGCAAATACCTAAAGAAATACCACAAAGGCAATATTTTGTAAAGGCTAACGTATGCTCTTCCCCCGACATTTCGACTGTCGTTGTCGATGGTGTTCACCGTGTGATCCACAACAAGGTGACTTGTGCGCGATTTAGTTTCTAGTGAATGTAGGCTTGCACAGCATCTACCGCACTCTCTCCTCCCCCACCTGGACCCGGTGTCAAGATAGAGTCAAGAAAACCGGAGGCGGGGGAGGGCGCAGTTGAATGGCACGGTCGAGCCTGTACCTTGTCGCTCCACTCCACACCCCCTGGTCCACACAACAGATTACCAGGTTTTCGACCAACAACAACAACAATGGGGGGAGGGCGACAGGGGTCCCAGCGTGCGCGACGTCTGCCGGTTACCGACTGTGCCGCCGCAACCCGAAATGTCGGAATTCGTTATGGTGGGCATTCCGATAACGCCTGCCAGAATCCGATATGGCCCGCGTGTTGGTCCAGCGTATCTACCTAGTGGCTCGTTTGGGGGAGCAAGAGAGATGTCAACAACGCCCCGATATTCCCAGCCGGCCACCCATGCAAGTACTAACCGGACCCAACGTACTTCGGTGATTGGACGAGAACCGGTGCTTTCTACGTGGTATGGTCGTTGACACTCTTCCCCGAAATATAACAATCAAACAGAGTGGAATTCCCCGAAAAACTAATGTAAGAAGTAAAGTTTCAGCATACCCTTCGAGGATTGTTGCGTCTACTTGGAAAGGCCAGTATCCTTCCGCCCAATCTGCTCGAAAAAAATCTGCCAAAAAACGTCAACAGGAAGATATTACATGCATGGAAACAAAGTTTCACCGTGCCTGTCTTTCCGGATGCTTGCAGACGCCTGTGCTTAGAGGTCGACTGTCAAACTGCTTGTCTATCAAATGTGTGACCTGTGTATACACGAGCGTGAGACAGTTTGATCCAATCTGTGGGCTCACCCTGTTCGTGTTTTTCCATCCGCTTTGGGATTAAGGGTTCGCCTTAAGGAGGTCTAGGTAACCAATGGCATCGCATAGCGATCACAAGTCTCTGACATAATAACTATTCGGCAAAGCGGCGGCATGAGCTCACGCAAATAAGCCGTTTCACAGGCCTCCTTGAAGGGGAGACGCAATTGCCGGCATGAACTGTTAGCGGTCAGATGTTAGAGTGGAATTTGCCTCAGTCTGGTTGAGGCAGCACCACAAGTACGGCGCGTGCGAGGCAGGGTGGAGGGCGTTCGACTAGGTGCCTGGCCGGCCATAACGTCCGACCTCATATCCTGCCTTCCTGGGCGTAGAACACGAGAGGAGGAGGAGGGGGGGGGGGAGGAGACGGCCGAGTAAGGCCAATGTTACGAAGGCCACCTCGCTGGTAATTCGGAGCACGCGAAAGTTGCTGCTGCCTCAAACCCCCACCTCCCTGTTCCGCCCTGCTGGTTCTCGTCGATCGCGATGGACGACGACTCGCTGAACTGCCGTGTGCAGTGGGGCATTTTTAGCAGTGTGTGTCTGTGCGTGTGTGTATGCGTGTGTTCATCTACCACTGCCTGGGTAAGCGTGTGTCTCTCCGGCGTTCCTGGTTAGCCAGGCACTCGAGAGCTAACCTCTGTTATGATACACCGAATAGGGTTAAAAATGGAAACGACAAAGATTCACATCTGCGAACTGTTTGTCTACACCGCTGAGGGCTTGGTAGTTTTAAACTGACGACCGAAGCGAGTAAGGAGCTCGTCTTTGGTGACTCGGTGGTCAACCAGCGGACAAGCATTTCGACTTCTGGTCCGGACTCAAAGTTAATTTTTGCACTGAAACGAAGATCCTGTCGGTAGCAAAAACTTGATTGTCTTCTAGTCCGAGCAAAGACATCAGACAGAATGGTATTGCCGTGAAAGACAAGAGAGACTGGAATGGCCGCTTCTGGCTTACTAGGCGTCGTCGGCCAGTCGTACCCGACCCCGAAGTGTGGAACATCTGGGGCTCGAAGTCGCGAGCTGTTAGTTAGAAGTCCAATGCCTCTTTCTGTATCCTGATCCTGGTCAGATGTGGTTATGTAGACCCACCTAAAGTAAACAAACTCCAGCCACTTTTAATGTGGGAGCGGTGGTAGTGGGGGTTTTTACAGGTGGAGTCGGGGAACGCACAGGCGACAAGGTCAGGTAAGTGTATTCAAAGAAGAGCTATTGGGAATTCACGGTTATACTTTGAGTGGTTGAATAATAGTTGCCCTAACCCTAAGCCCTAACCCCACCCCTAACCCTTAACCTAAGCCCTAAACCCTAACCCTGAAACATCCAGTGCGAAAGTTAGAAAGTCAAGAAGGACCACCGGTATTGGTCCAAAAAATAGACACGACAACAAAGAAACAAGGCCGCCAATAGAACACACACCGCAACGCACAGAAACTCTATGTCATCGTAATCACACCCCCTCGAAATACTTAAATAGGTCAACCGTATTGTGCCCATCAGGTGCGGCTACATAACCACAGTTTACTCATTCATTCGTGCTTGCAGAAGTTGGCCGGTTTCTCCAACGTAATTGCACACCCCGCAGCCGCACTGAAGGCGGTGGACAACGGCCAAATTCACTTCTTTAGGGTTTGAATAGTCAAAATCGTCATTCGAAACGTCAGACCCAAAATAAACCATTCCTGATGAACGACCCTTTTTCTTTTGACCGCCCAAATGGAAATCGCATTTTCTTTTCCACTGATATCGCTTTTTCCCTGCTTTACAAGGTTGAGGAAAATTATGCCCTTGCCCAGCGGTGTGGTTTCCCTGGGCTCGGCTGATGCGTCCTTTTGGAATGAACCATCGGTTGTGTGTAGTCACTCAAAGATGAGGATATTGGGCCCCTAAACGAGCGCGCTCTGTCGATCACTGCAGTGCTAAATCTCGTGTTGGTGGCTGTGTGGAAAGCGCACCGTTTTATAAAGTTAAAGGCATTTTTCAGTTCAATCCCCTAGTTCCATTCCGGAAGATCTGCTTAGATTTCCATAGGGCAAAATAATGAATGTCGGCAGACGCCAAAGCACTTTTCCTCATAATATTCTTCTCTTTGTACGTCGAAACCGGGGTGTAGAGGTGTCAGCGGTGGGTTCACGTAATGGTCGTGGTGGTCGCTCACTTGCTTACAGGTGAGACTGCGCCTAGCGTCCATTTGCTGGCACTCAACTCTCACCTGTGGCTCCACGTAGCTGGACTCTGCACAGCGGCCACACCCCGGGCAACCGTGTCGACCGGCCGGCTAAACCAGGTGAGGGGGCCCTGTGCGCTGTGCCGTGTGCACAGGGTTTGCGGATTCCGCTGGATGGAAGGTCGGGTGGAACCTTGCGTCGGCACCATCGTGACGTGGTTCGTCTCTGCACGCCGCTGGACAGCCGGTGACGGGATGGATCTCCACATCGACATCGCCTTGACGCGCCCACCTACGCCGTCGGAGACTGCGGCCTACGGCGAATTCGAGTCGCTCTCCACCACAGCCTGAAGTCGTGTTCCCATAGTGGAGTTCGGCCGTGCCACAACGGCACATGGCAGCCCTATTAAGGGATGGCACTGCCAGCCCCCACGAGGGAAGGGCCTCGAAAAGCTGGCCTAAACATTGCTGGGTACCACGCCGTCTCCAGGCTAGCCAGGGCTGCAGACATCTTATCATGGTCGAAACAATCAAAATCGAAACAACAACAATACCAATAACAACAACAACCATACTCATTCTCCTCATCCTACCTCTTCTTCCTCTTCCTCTGCCTATTCTTCTCCTTCGTCACCTTCTTCTCCATCTCCTTCCCGTCGCCCCACTCGCTGTCACCAGACTGACAGGGTGAGCCCGCTCACTCTGGCAGCCTGGAATGTTCGTTCCCTTTTAGACAATCCGAGGAGCAACCGACCGGAACGGAGGACGGCGCTTGTGGCACGAGAACTGGCGTGCTACAAGGTGAACATCGCCGCACTCAGCGAGACCCGATTCTCCGAACAAGGCCAACTGGAGGAGGTGGGTACCGGCTACACCTTCTTCTGGAGCGGTCGACCCAGGGCAGAGCGACGGGACGCGGGTGTCGCCTTCGCCATTCGGAACGACATCGTGAGACGACTGCCCTGTTTGCCGCAGGGCATCAACGATCGCCTGATGATCCTCCGTCTGCCTCTCCGGGGTGGGGGCAAAGTCGCCACCATCATCAGCGCCTACGCTCCGACGATGACCAACCCCGACGCCGTCAGAGACAAATTCTACGAGGACCTGCACGCCCTCATGGCGACTGTGTCGAAGGCGGACAAGTTGATTGTCCTTGGTGACTTCAACGCCCGCGTCGGCACGGACCATACTGCCTGGAAAGGAGTGCTGGGTCCCCACGGTCTCCGCGGCTCAAACGACAATGGTCTGCTGCTTCTCCGCACCTGCGCAGAACACCGCCTCATCCTGACGAACACGTTCTTCTGTCTGCCGGAGCGAGAGAAGGCCACCTGGAGGCATCCTCGGTCGCGCCAGTGGCACCTACTGGACTATGTCCTCGTCTGGAGGCGAGATCAGCGGGACGTGCTGGTGACGAAGGCGATCGCAAGTCCGACCATCGTCTCGTCATCTCGAAGATGCGTATTCGTCTACAGCCTCGCAGGAGACCTCAAGGTAAGCGACCCCCAGGTAAGCTGAATGTTGCCTTGTTGTCTTTGCCCGCTCACCATCTTCATTTCAGCAATGAGCTAGCTCAACGGCTAGACAACCTCCCCATCGCCGATGCCACCGCTGCCGAGAACGCCTCCGTGGAGAACCGCTGGTGTCAACTGCGAGACACGGTCCAGTGGACGGCGCTCGCCGTCCTCGGTCGCGCTCCCCGCCAACACCAGGACTTGTTCGACGACAACGACGCCGCCATCAGAAATCTGCTTGCTGAGAAGAACCGCCTACACAAAGCCTACGTAGATCACCCCACTGATGCCAGCAAAGTTGCCTTCTACCGCAGTCGCCGACAGCTTCAGCAACGACTGCGCGAGATGCAGGACGCCTGGACTGCTCGCAAAGCTGAGGAGATCCAAGGGTACGCGGACCGCAACGAATGGAAGAACTTCTTCTCCGCGATCAAAGCTGTCTACGGTCCGCCGACGAAGGGCACCGCTCATCTCCTCAGCGCCGACGGCAACACTCTCCTGACTGAGAAGACGCAAATCCTGCAGCGATGGGCCGAGCATTTCCGAGGCGTCCTCAACCGCCCCTCCGTCATCTCCGACGCCGCCATCGAGCGTTTGCCGCAAGTGGAGACCAACGTGGACCTCGACCTCCCGCCATCTCTCCAGGAGACCATCAGGGCCGTGCAACAGCTCTCCAGCGGGAAAGCACCCGGATCGGACGCAATCCCTGCCGAGGTCTACAAGCACGGAGGTCCCCAACTCATGGATCACCTGACTGCGCTCTTCCAGGAGATGTGGCGTCAAGGTGAAGTCCCGCAAGATTTCAAGGACGTAACAATCGTGCACCTATACAAGCGCAAAGGGAATCGCCAAGTCTGCGACAATCACCGTGGCATCTCCTTGCTGAACATCGCCGGGAAGATCTTCGCTCGCATCCTTCTCAACCGCCTCAATAACCACCTGGAATAGGGCCTTCTGCCGGAAAGCCAATGCGCCTTCCGTCGTCATCGTGGGACCACGGATATGATCTTCGCCGCCCGCCAACTTCAGGAGAAGTGTCAGGAGATGCGGACCCACCCGTACTCTACCTTCGTGGACCTGACGAAAGTCTTCGACACGGTGAATCGTGAAGGACTGTGGAAGATCATGCAGAAATTCGGCTGTCCGGAGCGATTCACTCAGATGGTGCGTCAGCTGCACGACGGTATGATGGCGCGAGTCACGGACAACGGAGCTGCCTCAGAGGCATTCGCAGTGACCAATGGAGTGAAGCAGGGATGCGTGCTGGCGCCTACCCTCTTCAGTCTTATGTTCTCTGCCATGCTGATGGACGCCTACCGCGACGAACGCCCCTGGATCCGCATCGCCTACAGGACGGACGGCCACCTGCTAAATCAACGGCGGATGCACTTACAATCGCGCGTATCCACAACCACTGTTCACGAACTCCTCTTCGCCGACGACTGCACCCTGAACACCACCTCGGAAGAGGAGATGCAACGGAGCATGGACCTGTTCTCCGCCGCCTGCGAGAACTTCGGTCTGGTCATTACCACGCAGAAGACGGTGTGACGCACCAACCGCCACCCAACTCAGCCACAGCCCCCAACGCGCCGCCACAAATCAGCGTGAACTGAACCCAACTGCAGGTGGTGGAGAACTTCCCGTACCTGGGCAGTACTCTCTCCCGTAACACCAATATCGATGACGAAATCACCCGTAGGATTTCGAAAGCCAGTCAAGCCTTCGGTCGCCTCCAAAGCACAGTTTGGAATCGTCACGGTCTTCAATTGAGCACGAAGCTGAAAATGTACAAGGCCGTCATCCTGCCTACACTACTGTATGGAGCGGAGACTTGAACGGTGTACGCAAAGCAGGCACGTCGTCAGAACCACTTCCAGCTCAGTTGTCTTCGTCGCATCCTGAGGCTTAAGTGACAGGATCGAATCCCCGAAACTGATGTGCTGGAACGGACGGGAATCCTCAGCATCTACGCCATACTGAGGCAAATTCAGCTGCGTTGGAGCGGCCACCTGGTGCGCATGGACGACGAGCGACTACCCAAACGACTCTTCTACTGAGACGTCGCGACGGGTTCTCGCCGTCAAAGAGGCCAGATTCGCCGTAACAAGGATACCCTGAAGTCCTCCCTGAAATGCCTGCAAATCAACCCAACCAACTGGGAGTAGCTCGCACTCGATCGACCGACCTGGAGGAGGACATTGAAGACAGGCGCTGTGATATACGAAGCCAACCGCATCGCTGCCGCCAAAGCGAAACGTGAAGCCCGCAAATCACAACTTCGCCCAGTAAGCAACGCCGCCGCACAACCGCTTCCAACGTGTCCTCGATGTCAACGGACATTCTGGGCTCGAATCGGACTTG
>CACRXP010000091.1:1105640-1117624 GCA_902702965.1 Spirometra erinaceieuropaei | reverse complement strand
CCACTGCCCCAGCGGTGGCCGTTCAGGCTGCCGTCTCACACATCGCCAACCCCTACACAGCAACCGCAACCACCCCCACCTGCCCTCACTGCGACCGCACCTTCACCTCACACAACGGCCTGGTCGGTCACTTGCGAATCCATCGCACAGAGACAGGTGAACCAGTGCCTGGAGCACCAACCTACACCCATCGCACTCGCCTCCACTGCCCACAATGCCCTCGCACCTTCCGGCATCGCATGGGCCTATTCGGCCACATGCGCATCCACGAGAGCGGCCTTGACCGCACTCCCTACACACCCACCACATCCAACACATCCACCGTGCACACCCCCACTCTCGTTCCATCCGTCCGCGCCACCACCACCACCGCCTCCTCTGTAGCTGAAACTGACACCGCCGACTTCTCATGCCCACACTGTCCACGCACATTCACCTCACGCATCGGCCTGTTCGGTCACTTGCGAATCCATCGCACAGAGACTGACGAACCAGTGCCTGGAGCACCCGCCTATACCCATCAAGCTCGTCTCAACTGCCCAGACTGCCCTCGCACTTTCAGACATCGCATGGGCCTATTCGGCCACATGCGCATCCACGACGACCTGCGGTAGACAACCGCCGGCCACACCACACATTCACTCACTCCCTACCTCCTCCTCCTCCACCACCATCACCCCACCAGAAATCAACACTCACACACCTCATACACCCAACTGCTACCGCCCACGCAAGTTAGAAGTCCGCATCTCGACTCGGTCCCCATGCGGCTTCGGCTGCACGGGTGACTTGAGTCCGAGTCTATCCCGACACGTCAAGCGTCGTGGATAGGAAGGTTGCTGATTGACGCCCGTTCTCGGTTCATGCAGTTCGTCGCGTTGTGTGTGTTGCGTGGACTGGCGGACTGGTGGGCTGGGGACGGGCTGAATCAGCACCTTCCACGGCACTCTCACGCAAGTGAGAGACACGCCGTTCAACCTCCGTTGTGTGAAATCCTGGTGTTGTGTGTATGGGGGGCCAGGTCGTGCCGTGGCGTGCGCAGTCATGGTCATTCGACCACGACAGCCACCGCGCCCATTCCCCACTCCAGCCTGGTGACCGGCTCGGACAGCGGCTGGGGTGTGGGAATGGGAAGGGAGAGTGAGGTCGACGACTCAGCGCACTTTCTCCTCACTATAATCAATCTGACGCGCTTGAAGCTATCACGGTGCGCTAAAAGCCGCGGCTTGGAAGGTTGCCAACTGACGGGGTAACTTGGACCTCCTCCTTGACCGGAGGCGGTCTGAGAGTCAGGCTGCAATGGCTCCTTTTTAATGTGGCCTTTATGGCACTCCCATCACAATGTGGGATCCGAGCCAGGCGTCGGCGGCACGCCCAGGTGCGGCTTCGGCCGTGCCAGCCTCCAAATCTCTGTTGTGTTGGTTGAAATCCTGGTTATTTGTTGTGTGGACCAGGGGGTGTGGTGGAACGCCAAGGTGAGGATCCGTCCGAGCCATCCACCTGCGGCCTCTCTCGTCTCCGGTCTTCTTGACTCTGTCTTGACACTGGGCTCGGGCGAGGGAGGAGGGGAGAGTGTAGGTAGATGCTACGCAAGTCTATCGGCACTATAAACCCCTGCGTAAGTCACCGTCCCTGCTCCCATTGCTGCTGCAACTGTGGGGCAGACGGTGGACATCATCGAAAACGATGGTCAAACTGTCACGTCGAAACCAAGAGGATAGTATGTGCCATTCTGATGACAAATCACATCAGCACCTGTTAAACAAAGAGATCTGGTTTGTTGAACGTAGACTGTTCAAAGGGTCTCTCTACTGGTTTGATTTGGTTAAAAGTTGAATCGACACAGAACAATGACTCGATAAAAAGTGGAACGGAACGGAACGAGTGAGTTCCGTATGAACGATCGGTGAGCGCCCCCTAACATTGTATATTCCCGATCGAAAACCGACAAGGCAACGGGCTCGTGGCCCGGTGAGTAGAGGCGTTGACTTCTAAACCAACAGGTCGCGAGTTCGAGGCTCGGGTGTTCCACACTTCGGGCTTGGGTATGGCTGGCTGACGACGGCTAATAAGCCAGAAATGGCCATTCCAGTCTCCCTTGTCTTTGTCGGTAATACTATTCTGCCTATAAAAGTGGAAGAGTTCACAGGGAGAGGTTTGTTGGAGGTCTGAGTTTTCGTTTACCCATCCTCAGAGAGTAGAAAGTAATGCACACAGATTTCATTATGCGATGCACTTTGTTTGATGCGTACCTGGCCAATGCCACCTTGTGTGGCTGTATCCGACCCGCATTTCATCATGCCCTATGTCGCCTTCGCCCTTGTTGACTGCAGAGATAACTGGCGGATCCGATTGTTCCGCTCCGTAGCTTTCCCCAATCCCTAAGCAGGAGATGTCGACCGTTGTCTATTGACTTCAAAGCACCTGTGGGATGTGCAGATACTTTGGGGAAGGCGGCCGACGGCTGCAAACGCAAATGCACCAGCATAGGCTAGCTTTGCAAAGGCTGAACCCAAAGTCGGAGGTGGCAACCCACGCCGCGCAAATGGGACACATCTTCAACTTTGACGTCGTTGGGATCAGGGGGTCGAGGCGATGATCATATAGCAAGACAGGTACAAGAAGCTTGGATGTTCACCGACTGTTCTGTCAACCGCAACATTAATTTGTCTCCCCCCTATCTGACTGTACGAACCTTCTTGACGGGGGACACTCACGGGGCCGCTAATTATCTCCGCAGTCAACGAGGACGAGGGCGACACAGGACACGATGAAATACGGGTCGGATGCAATCACGAAGGGCGGCGTTGGCGGGCTACACATCAAACAAAGTGCGTCATAAAATGAGAACTGTACGCATGAATATGGGTAGGCGACATAACTACTCAAAACCTCAGACCTCCAACAAACCTCCCTCGGTGAGTACCTTTTCCTCTTTTTACGAGAATCACCACATTTTCAAGGACGCAACTGTTACATGCTGACAAAACTAAACAGTCTCTCCGCACTTGGCAGGCTTGCACTGATCTCTAGCATCACACAAACTAAGCCCCAACGAAGACCGGGACAGGGGATATCTCACGAGTGAGAATTCGATAGAGGTCGCACTAAAAAGGAGTCACTGCGATGAGGGCAAAAGTTACACCGTCAGCTGATAACCATCCAAGCTATGAATGTCAACATGTAGTGAAGATCAGAAGACGAAGATGCTATCACTGGAACAAGAAATTTATTGGTCTGACGTTTTGGATTCTCTCTCGAACCCATCATTAGAGACAGTCGCAGATAAGGGGACTTAGAGTCGAGTTAAAGAGTGGCAGTTCGAACGTCGTGCACGACGATGTCCACCGTGTGTTCCACACCAAGGCGAAGCGGGCAAGGAGAATTGCGCTGCATCTACCACACTCACTTCTCTGCCACCTGGGCCCGGTATCAAGACAAAGTCAAGAAGACCGGAGGCAAGGGGATGCGCAGATGCCTGGCGCGGCCGAACTCGCACCTAGGTGTGCCAACACACTCCCTGATCCACAAAAGAACACTTGACCAGGATTTTAAACAACAATAGCACCAAAACGGGTGAGGAAGACGATGAGGATGACTGGGGAGCCATAAACATGAGCCTCGAGGTAAAGGGTAGAAAGAGATAAATCTACGCACATAGTTCAAAGTGGATTGACCTCAAACTGCCTTCTCTTACCTCATCAATGACAATTCCGGGCCAAGTCAACCTGAGATGAGGTTGGGCGCAATGGCTGATGGGGCATAAAGCCTCTGTTCAACGCTTGTGTTGCCCAAGTGCAGCAAAAATAAGGGCATCAAGCAGGGCGGTCGCAGCCGACTTAAACACGCGCGGGCAGGTTTAGCGCAGTTGTGGCCCCGATAATACGAAAGTATGCTAGGAGGGCGCTCACTGATCGTTTCTACGGAACTCACTCGTTCAGTGGGGCTCTCTCTAGAGCCCAACCAGCAGCCGCACAGCTGCGCGTACTACAGGCAGACTGACATTACCGAAAAGGGCAAGCGAGACTGGAATGCCCATTTCTGCCTTATTAGCCGTCGCCAGCCAGTCAAACCCAACCCCGAAGTGCGGAATACCTGAGGCTCGATCCCGCGACCTGTTGTTTAGAGGTCCAACGCCCCTAATCACTGAGCCACGGTCTCGTTTTCCTGTCGGTTGCCTATAGTATGCGCCCCTATGTGCCTGCTGGTTGGGTTTGAGGGAGAGTCCTTAAGAACAACGAGACGAATGAGTCCCGGAATAGGATCGGCGAGCACCCTCCGACCATTTTATATGCCCGATCGCGACCACCAGGACAACGAACCCATGGCTCAGTGGTTAGGGGCGTTTGACTTCTAACTAACAGGTCGCTGGATCAAGCCCCTGGGACTGCAACCTCGGGGTTGGGTATGGCTGGCTGACGACGGTTAATAGGCCGGAAACGACCATTCCAGTCTCTCTTGTCTTTGTCGGTCATCTTGTTCCGCCTATTAAACGAGAGTATGTTTGTTGTTTCGCAAAAAAACCTTGCGTCAAATATGCACACAACAGCTCCAGTGTTCAGAAAGCTAGTTTTCATATTTTTTCTCTTTATGATAAGTATCAGTGCCATCGCCTACCCTCATCTTCACTCGAGGACAGCCTCCCTCATGGAACTCGAGACTGCGCCTTCTTTTGTATATTCATTATTGCTAAAAACAGGAAGTACGCGCGTAGACCTAAGCAGATCAAAGGAGAGGCCGTCCTGCCCGACTCTTCGTATGTCGCGCACGTTTATTGGCTGCTATGCACATAAACATGGAAACGTGACATCAACATTCGCCGGGCACAACGCAAAAAGGCCGCCTTTTAGGCGAGAGCCCGATGCATGCTAAACACTCACATGCTACGAGCTGGCAATGAACTGGGCCAAGGTTCGTCCTCACCTGGTAGGTGAAGGTCGAGTAGGCAGAGCACAACCCCGAGCCCGTCTGCATCTAATTAAAGGGCGTCAGCACACACACACACACACACACACACACACAAGTAGGGAGAGCGGATCGAACTCGGCTGGCTCTTCTCACTACGTGCCAAATCATAGGCTTGCATAACGACCGGAGACCGGTCTCTGGAGCGGTCGGGACAGGCGGTAGAGGCGGAGATGATATCTGTGTTGAAGGAGGAGACACGATCGCTGGGACAAGGGCTTTATTAGCCTGACGTTTCGGATTCTCACGCGAATCCATCATCAGAGACAAAAGCAGATACAGGTGGTTCATGCACAAATGGCTGCAATATTTATAGGATGCAGTCGCCATGCTACCGCATACCTGTGAATGTTCACGAGTGCCCCCCCCCCACCCCTTCATCAGGGATCGTTGCACGGGGTGTGATGATTGTTTGATGGCCGACATTTGCGTCGTTAATTGCTAAAATCTGATTACGTGCGTTGGATGTTGGTGTGATGATTGTTCGACCGTCTGACCCGCCGACACTGGCGGTGGGAAGAGAGTTCATCTGTGCGCTCCCCGAGTGGCTAATTACTCCGCCTAGGCGAAAAATCAGCACCGAGTATGGAAAGGGAGGTCGTTGCACTTGTCAATGGACTGGGAGCCAGTAAACCATTACTAAGGCAGCTCCCGGCTCACGCGGTTGTCACCTCTAGAGAGAATTTCGGCCTCGTCGAATTTGAACGCGTAGTCCGATCTCGTCGAATGAGCCGCAGTTTGAGAGCTGGCGTCGTTTCTCCACACCGCTGCAACGTGCTCGGCCATTCTCGTCTGGGGCTGTCTTCCGGTTTCGCCCACTTAGTTACTTTGTCCGCGACTGCACCAGATCCGCTTCTATTGATATCTGTGTTGTTGTGAAGTGAAACGGTAATTTCTTGTCGTTCAAAATACCACCCGGCTTCTTTAACTCGCAACTTTGCGCATGGACTTATGTGCCGGGCCGAACTGGCTAAATTGCTTATTCGTCCAGTCTATGTTGTATGCCAAAGCACATAACGCAGTCCAGAGTTGACAATGGATCCCTGAGAATTCAGAAATTGCAACAATGTGCCATCCAAAAAAAACAAAATAAAAGATGAATTTGGGTCAAGGAAGGAAGACCATATGTAAAAAAGTATTATTACGTTGACTGGAAACAATAATTTTCTTGGAAAGATCGTAAAGATGAACATCGGGAAGGGTTGAATCAAATTCAACTGCACGTTAAAAGTTGGGCCCTTGTACTCTGACACGTCTTCTACGAGGTTTCAACACTTCAAAGTCTTTAAGATTGAACAGAGTAACTTTTGCTCGAATTCGAACTTTTCAGCAAAGACGAGAACAAATTTTCAAAAATGTGAGCATGCGGAATGAGGGACCGTACTACGCAACTTGGTTTTCATAGAATTTCCCAGCCGTGCACAGACCCAGTTTATGAAACGACTTACTGTTTGTGGGCAAGCAACCGAGGATGATACATAAAGATACGCTACAGGTACTACTACTACTACTACTACTACTACTACTACTACTACTACTACTACTAATGATTATACCACAGCTATTACCAATACCAATATTACTATCACGATTGCTACTACTGCGATTAATACTACAAACTGACTACTGATACCCTTACTGCGACTGCCGATACGTATAATGCCACGAACACTACTGCTGATTCAACTGCCATCACTGTTGCTTTTACTACTGCTGCTACTAATACTACTAGTAAATAAATGTTGGCAATCTTACATGTGCGTTTTCTACTTTGTCGGCAACACAGCCATTATCGACAAAAATAAGCTACAGACGGATACTTAAGGAGACCAAATCTTACCTCTTGCATTGTAAAGGTGGCCTCAAGATATCTCCGAGCTGTAAACACGAAGGCAAGTAGTTGAAGTGGCAACATATGTGAACTGCATGCACGAGAAACCGTCATTTCGAAAGTCGTCAATTAATCTAAACCGAAGGACATTAAAGGTCTTGCGTCAGGGTCAACAAGCTACCCCTCCCCCCTCAAACGCATAGCTTTCACTCTGAAAATGTGATGCCTCTCGAGCTAAGGGATCACATGAATTGGACATCAACAAGTTACTGGTCTGTCAGGACGAGGACTGCTCGCATCCGATAATGGGTTTGGGGCCTGGCGGAGGGGAGGGAAGGCAGGTTTGGATCTGTTGACAAGATTTCACATCATGGCTTCCTGGCTAAGCGTGAATGAAGCATCTTTCGGCTTGCATTTGGGCAATTAGCATTTGTTCGAGCCTCATTTGCAAAACCTCGTTTGACCTCACTGAAATCTCCGAACGCCATCTGTCGACTTGGGGATGGTTGAGACGTGGGCGGAGGACTCTAGGCGTGGCTCGTGCACTCGTTGACGTCTGTCCTAGCTCATTCCCTCAAAACTGCGGTCAACATTCAAAACCGAGCCTACTTCGTTTGGTAAGGTGTGGTTATGAGGCCACACCTGATGGACACAATACTGTCGGGGTTGGGTTATGGTTAAAGGTTAGGGGTTAAGCGTTAAGGACTGGGGTTAAGAGTTAAGGCAAGGGTTAGAGGTTAGGGTTAGGTTAACAGGTTAGGGCAACTATTTCTCAACCACTCAAAGTACAACCGCGCCCTCCCGATAGCCTTTTTTTGCATGCCATTACTTGACCTCGTCGCTTGTGCGTTCCCCTGCCCCACCTGTAAAAACCCTTATCGCCACCGGTCCCCTATTACAGTCGACTGAGGTTTGTTTAATTCAGGTGCGGCTTCATAACCACATCTGACTCTTCGTTTTATTACCAAACCGGCACAAGGTTTCGGAAAGATTTCCTCTCGAAGGTCACTTTGGTTCAAAAACACACCGCAGGGTGGGCGTATTCATCAACGTACCCAGTTTTTGATCACTTGGTCTTCACCAGTCATCTCTTCCGTCGAGCATACTGAGACACTGATTGGTGATCATAGAATTTATCAGGATCCTCTCCGGCCTGCAACGACCAACAAGACTAGAACACCTTAGCAGCAAACTTTTTTATGGACTCCCCAATATAAATAGTGGCCTTGTTCTAAATCCATGGGGGCTGGAGTTAGGGTTAGAGGTAGGATCAAGGGGTTAGGATTAGGGATATCTTTAGGGCTGGGAATAGGTGAGTTAGGGGCACAATTAGAACACGGGTGTAGGAGCTCCCCAGGAATTTAATTCCAGGAAGCGAGGTGCATGTTCCCGTATCCATGCTTTTTGTACATTTGAGCTTTACACCGGCATCTTTATGATGCGTTATGCTGCTAAAGGCCGACGACCAGTTATGTACACCCGTTAGCTTCAGAATAATCTTACTACCTTCCAATTTACCGGCGAATGAATGGCCAAGAGTGTGCTAACGATGGGTCGTTGTGGTTTAGTATTCCAACAGACCACCTGGAGGTTGATCAGCTCTCTAGTCATGTCTGTTAACGATGCAAATCTCACGAAACCCTCTCACAATACCTTCGCGATTCCAGCCAAAATTAGAACCAGCTGTGACATTTACACTAGGGATAGAATCGTTTAGCTGGACGGGTTTTGAAAATTTAACTAGAGCGAGACGAGTAAGTTCCGTAACACGATCGGTGAGCGCCGCCCTACCAATTGTATGTTCCCGATCGCAACCGTCAGGACAACGAGCCCGTGGCTCAATGCTTAGGAGCGTTGAACCTCCAACCGACAGGTCGTGGGATCGAAATTCAGGCGTTCCACACTTCGAGGTTGGGTGTGGCTGGCTGACGATGGCCAATTTGCCAGAAATGGTCATTCCAGTCTCTCATGTCTTTGTCGGCAATGTTATTCTGCCTTTAACTAGAGCCTGGTGTTTTTGGTTTTATTCGGAATATGTCGTCAGACTTGCTCTGTCCCACATTTTGAGTGTCGCACATGACGTCATTCACAGCATGCCTCACGGAGTGATCACAGCAAGGGGGATTTGCGCGGAAATTAATTTTTAGTGAGACAGACTTGCGAGCCGTATCTACTGCACACTCTCTCCCTCACTTATCTGGTCCCAATGATAAGACGGTGTCAAGACGACCGGGGGTGGACACCGGCGAAGGGATTGACAAAGCCAATAAACCCGTCTACGCGTGCCACACACAACCTGGATTTCGCTAAACATAAGATATAATAGGGGTCTCATGTGAGTATGAATGTCAGAAAAGCCCTACCGAGGCGGTATCAATGCAGCCCAATCCTCACTTCTAAGAGGAGTCGAGTTATTTGGTCAATCGGTAAACTTCCAAGCCAAAACTGATAGGGCATTGTAGCAAATTCAGTCGCACCAGACCGATTATTGTCAGCAATACGCTGGTATGCCGTGAGGATGGATGCCGTACTCTCTCTTCCCTTTGAAATGCACCAGTCGACTGTTTGGACCAGTCAACCGACGGCTAGTGGGATTTGGAGGGCGCAGTTGCCGATGCGCTTTGCGGGAGGCGTTGATGGAAGAGGCTGGAGATTCCCTGTCACATGTGAGGTTTATAAGAGCTCAAAGTATATGAAAAAAACCACAAAGACATGTGGCTATTATTTCGCGGATTTTCATTTTTCAAGGGGGTTCTGGAACGCAACCTTCGCGACCGAGGACGAATCAATGGGCCCAGCCTTTCATAATATAGACGACTATTCGAATTCCAGATGTAAACATGACTAAGTAGATGATGATTGGTCGAACACCCCTCCCCCCCTCGGTAAGTTGTTTATTTTCCTTAGCCTCCGAACTCGTGAAGGAGTCAGTCATCAGAGGTAATAGCAGCAACAGGACGTACGACAGTCACAGGGAGTATTAGCTAATCACCGATCAATGACGCAGGTCTAGAGGTGACTGCACAGGGCTCCGTATGTCGGCGTCAGATCGATGCATCGATTAACTGAGTTCTCGCGTGAAGTCCAGGCATCCATCGATTCTCGACTTGTCATGCTTCCGGTATGCGCGACTATTTTGACGACTGCGAAGTTAAACTCGTGAACCGTTTCAAAGATGTGAATTGCCTCTCGGGATAATTATTCACCTCGTTGCAAAACCAGTTCCAGTTCGTGTAGGCACGATCCAAGCATGGGCTCAGCCTAACCCGTGTAACTGAAGGGGCAGTTAAGGCACAGTACGCGAGGCACTAACCCGGACTGCTCCTTCTTCTTTGCTCAGTCTTTGATTCTAATGACCCCCCTGCGTATGCTAGCTTTGAGCCTGTATGCAACTACAACGCCTAGTCTCGTAGCAATGCTCTCGGTCGCCTAGGCTGTATCATGCGTGTGGACTTAATTCGGATCATCCGGAATGGCAGGCACATAGGCTTCGACTTGTAAACTCCGGCTTTCACTGTTTGGATGAACTTTAGCAGCAACAGTGGCAACTGAGGCTGCGGAGCATTTACGGAAAAATTGCATTGGCACAACCGGGCCACCCCAAACTGCTTGAAACTCTCCTAGCCCGTCGCAAGAAATGTTTCAAACATATCAAATATTTGCAGACTTCTGCCGAAACGATGTCCATTTTCAGAAGAGTTCGGGGTAAACGGCCGCTGCGGATCACGCCTCGACGATGGGCTCGCGCGAGAGTACGATACGTATGCCGACGGCAGATCGGTATATCGATTGGCCGATTTCTGCCCCAAAACTCAGGCGTCCATCAACTTTCGATTTGTCTTGGCTCCGATGTCGGTGACTATCTTGACGACTGCGAAGTTAAACTCGTGAGCCGTTTCAAAGCTGTGGGCAGCCAGCTGGAATAATTCTTCACCACGTCGCACAGCTAGCTTGTTTTGATGTCTACGAGGTTGGAGCTCACACTCAGTCCAACCTGTGTAGAGGCGGAAGCAGTTTAGGCATAGGATGCGATACACTACCCCAGACTGCTCCTTCCTCCTGTGCACGGTAGCTTTGAGCCGGTATGCAATTACAACGCCTAGTCTCGTAACAATTCTCTCAATCACCCTATGAAACGTTTCCAGACTACATCATGCGTGTGGACGTAATTCTGATCATTCGGAAAGGCAGGCACGTAGGCCTTGGCTTGCAAACTCCAGCTATTACTACTTGGATGAACTTTAGAAGCAGTAGTGGCAACTGAGACAGCGGAGCATCTACGGAAAAATTACATTGACACGACCAGGCCATCCCAAATTGCTTGAAGTTTATGGAGGAGGCTTGGAGTGTGGGCGTCACATGTTTTGAGGGGAAACAGTCGGCATCGGCTGTTCACCGCTACTGCCGATTTGCACCCATAGGTAAAGAAAACAAGAATTTCTCAGTCACCGGAGACGAGAAATGCTGTCTCATCGTCCACATGCAGGAAAGAAGATGAGGGTGGGCGAACAACATCTCGACCCAAACAGGATTTTCATTCTCGAACAATCATGTCTCGTATGGGGCGAGACTTGGAAGGTGTAGCCCCTCACGAAATACTCGAGCAAAACCAGATGGCAAACAGGGAGTTCCACCCAATACAACTGCGTTGCTCGCATGAAACTTTGTAGTATATTCGAGCCTACTGTCAAGGCCAACCGATTCTGCGGCATGACAACGCCCGACCACACACGGTCCAACTCGTAGAAGTGGCCATCTCTTAACTCGGCTGGACAGTTCTGCTACATCCGCCCTACAAATGGTTGACGTTGCAGTCAACAATGATGGCGGCCTTGAGAACTTAGATGCTACAGGCGAACGGTAACGGTGACCTTGTAGGGCAGAAAAAATGCCTTCGAATAGTAACGTGACACTTGAAACAAGAGAGTTAATTGGCGGAAAAGATATGTTTAAATTTAACCCCCAAAGACTAACTAGACAGCCGTAGGTTTTGTCCGACCCATGCTCATATCAGCCACGCTTATTTTCCCAGTAATGAAATTTGTGGCCCATGACAATCGGCCACAGGCCCGCAGGTAACCCACTAAAGTTAGCGGTACAAGTCTGGCGGAATATAGACTCGTCTCGAAGTCCGTTGACATAAATGTACTTGTGGAAGTGTTCAACTACCTCATTCTGCCCTCGCAGG
>CACRXP010000091.1:1052146-1105058 GCA_902702965.1 Spirometra erinaceieuropaei | reverse complement strand
AAGTCAATGGAACCAGTCACAGGACTGACCTGATTGGCCAGTTTACGCATTTCAACCGCTCGTCCTGACGCTTCCCTCGTAGTTCTGAAGGCACACTCGTGAATAAGTAATAGGAGTGACTCAAAATAATAAATCCGCCCGGTGCTAAACTCTTCGCCCACACAGCTGAAGTCATTCCACGCACAAGCAGTCCACGCGGATCCGAGAACAACAAATTTGCCGTGGACAGTTATCCAGAAGGCCAGTACACATGCGTTCTCCCCAATCGCAATGCCGCATTCTTGCATTTCGGTAAATACTAACGGAGCATTTAGAACTAGCCAATCGCGTCTTCCAAAGCATGTGCGCACTGAGAGAAATTCAGATAAACACTCCTGTAGCGTATTTTGGCAGAATCAGCGCATGTATTTTGAGGGTTTATCACCCGCCAAGACCTAGCCCTGGATAATTTAGTCTACTCACTACGTCGATGTTGATACTTAATCGAGTCTTTGTTTTTTTGAACGAAAACAGAAAATAACATGCCGTCTCCATTGAAAGTTTGTCGCTTTGCTACCGTGAATTGGACCCGTTCCAAGTTAGAATGGTATTACCGACAAAGACAATAGAGACTGGAATAGCCATTTCTGGCTTTTTAGCCGTCGTCAGCCAGTCATACCCAATCCCGAAGTGTGGAACATCCGAGGCTCGAACTCGCGACGGTTGGACTCGAGAGAGAGCCCTAAGGCACAACTGGACGAATGAGTTCCGTAAAAACGATCAGTGATCGCCCCTTTACCATTGTATATTCCCCAATTGCAACCGACAGGACAATGGGTCCGTGGCCCAGTGATTAGAGGCGTTGGACTTTTAACTAACAGGTCGCGAGTTCGAGCCTCGGGTGTTCCACACTTCGGGGTTGGGTATGACTGGTTAATGACGACTAATAAGCCAGAAATGGCCATTGCAGTCTGCGTCGTCTTTTTCGGTAATAACATTCTGCCTATATCATGCGCCGCTGAGCGGCTGCTGGTTGGGCATGAGAGAGGGAGTGCCCGTAAGGCACGATGGGACCAGTGAGTTCCGTAGAAGGGATCGGTGAGCGCCCCTCCACTATGTCCAAATTTAATAAGCATACGCAAATGATGACCGCGCTCACGGACCACGTGTCCGATCATTGAAGTAGGACCAAGCTGGTCAACTTTCCAGAGACCGATCTTTCTTTCTGAATGAACAACTTCCTGACAGGAGACACGGCCAGCTTTGCGGTTTTCATTAATTTTGTTAAGGTGACACCAGGTTAACGCCTTCTAGTTCCAGACTGATATCGACCCAGCAATCCAACCTTCTATGTACATCATTCAGAGACAAGCTAAACCGTTCCCTAAAAGCATGTCCTTTACTATGGTGGACAGGATAGGTACTTGTTTACATGGACTCTGTCAAACGTTTTCAAAAGTGTACCACAATTTTTCTACACTCCTGAGAGTTGGGCACGGAAATAGGAACCTCTCCGTACTACAGACGAGTTTGCGCTAAATTTCCGGGGCTACCTATTCCCGTGCCCACACCCCCTGTGATTCAGCGCAAGGGCCCCTGTAATACCGGGTGTACCTTCTCCCCTGTTCGACCCGCTTGCGTATCTCACTGATGTTGGTTGAAGTAAACTTGCCAAACTTGGCAGTGGATGACAAACAGTAGATCTATTTGCTTCAATCTGTCCAATGCTACTTGTGTCCTAACTTGCTATGCGTGCTGATGAAATCATTCGGGGGAGGGAGGGGGGGGAGGTCATTTATTCCCATGTGCATCAAGGTCATTCGGCGTGATCCAAACGTCCCACTGAAGGAACCGTCTGAGTCAGTGTGCAAAATCAAGTCGAAGCAGATCACCTGATGGAAAAACAACACTTCGGCAGGGGATTTTAGCCAATTTTCTGCAATCTTCCTAATGTCAGAGCTGCAGTAGGTAGCGCAACTCAGCCCAAAGTTCGGGAATGCGATTTTGGCTCGAAAAATATTCTTTGGTGGCGTTGTGATATTGGTTTTCGTGTAGCTCAATTTCAAAATATTTCGGTCACATCAGGATGCCCGCTTTTGAATACACGTCTTTCCGACCGCCTGCAAAAATCGAACTCGCTAAAATGCCAATCTAAGTAGCTAGAGTTTCTCATTGAATTCAAATGTTCTTTTAAATCCAGTTACATTTGATGGAAGGCATAAACAACAATTTTCTTTTCTGTGCTAATTTCGCAATAATTTACATCTTTTTCAGATTTTTTCGAATAAAAGGTATATTTGAGTTGTAAAAATGTTCCTCAGTCGCCAAAAAGTTTCAAGGCGGTCTGTCATTGCCCTGTCGTTGAGGGTTTCCCAAATACAAATAGTACACTTTCTATTCGGGGAAAATTCTGTCTTCCTATATGTTTTAAGGAAGCCGACATATATAGCTCACAAAATTGTGCAATGGATGTAGATCCCCTCGTATATTTTAGAGGAAAACTTACATATAGACGGATTCTCCATGTATTTGGTTGCTGCTTCGTCTCGAGTTATTAAAAACTATCTACTTCCCAAGATTGACGGCCGTCAATCCCAGAGGCACCTTCGCCTGGTCAGGGATGCAACTAGAAAACACAGGTCTTTTTAGTGTCCATGAATAAATAAACCGATTTGGCGACTCCATCCACCGGTGACGCCAAAAACTGTAGGTCACACAGGCTTGAGGCTAGCAAAGCGACATTGTCCGCGTAGTCGATATCAGTCAGCCGACGTCCGAATACGAAGTCAACACGGTCAAAACCGCGTAGGACCCCTCCGTGAACCTAATAGGTAACTCGTCAATAACCAGTGGATGATCCAAAGTGAAAATTACGAAGAAAAGTACGTGAAAGTACTCCGAAGTTGCTTTGATATTTCGTGTTTGGAGGAAAATTCGTTTTTATTTCCGAAACAGAGACAGTTAATATGACCTAATAAAGTATTATCGGTTTATGCTGGTTAATATTCATCCCGAGTCGTATTATTTTTTTTCTAGATTATGAGAACTTTAGTAAATGTTTGCTGTCAATTCGACCCCAGGTCTAAGCCAATTAGAGGGCACATTAGATAATTTTGCTTTATGCGTTTCATCAAGACAGGACAGGCGTGCCAGGGACATTCCTCTAGAGCACTTACGCGCTAGCTGGGTGGTATTACCACTTTAGCTAATTGTTGCAAGACTTTTGCAGCAAAGGTTTAATCAGAATAGAATTACCGATAAAGACAAGGGAGACTGGAATGGCCATCTCTGGCTTATTAGCCGTCGTCAGCCAGTCATACCCAACCCCGAAGTGTTGAACACCCGAGGCTCGAACTCGCGACCTGTTGGTTAGGAGTCCAGCGTCTCAAACCACTGGGCCACAAGCCCGTTGCCCTGTCGGTTTCGATCGCAAATATACACTTCGGGGTTGGGTATGACTGGCTGACGACGGCTTATAAGCCAGAAATGGCCATTCCAGTCTCCCTCGTCTTTGTCGGTAATGGTATTCTGCCTATACCATGTGCTGCTGTGCGGCTGCTGGTTGGGCTCAAGAGAGAGCCCGTAAGACGCAACGGAACGAGTGAATTCCGTAAGAACCATCGGTGAGCCCCGCCTACCAAAGGTTTGATCGGCTGCATTTGCGTCACTGCCTTTCCTTGGTTAGGTGACCTCGTTACGCAGTTCATACGACTCTTGGTCTCCAGTTTTGAGCTATTTTGGCTCACTTTCCACGGACATCCTGTCATCCGACGAAACCTCGCACCAGATGTCGCGAGGTTGGAGTGAAAGTTCATTCCAACTTTTGAAATGAAGATATTAAATAGAATGTAGTAATGTATTACCTGTCTGTTTCGATCAGCAATAACTTTTCTGGGATACGCGAAATCCGCTGTCGGATTTGCCTATGACCTCTACCCCATATTCGATTCAGCTAGAAAGCCTAGTAGATATGCTAGCCCAGCAACGAAACACGTTCAGAGCATTTGCATTCTCTTAGTGTGCTGACTGAACGAACATACGTAGAGTGGTTTTTCACTTGAGAAATGGGACGAGACAAGGAGTTAATGGCAGATGAACACAGTCCAGATTGACCTTGACGAGATTGCTGAAGCTAATCCTTTCATAACGGCTGGGGAAACTGGTGGCCACTTCAACATCTGTTACTCGAGTACCGTACGTGAATTCCACGACAGCTAATAAGCCAGAAATGGCCAATCCAGTCTGCCTTGTCTTTGTCGGTAATGCCATTCTGGCGACTGTAATAATTAGGCGGAAACTGGAGCAAATTGCAGGCAAGTACCAGTCAAGCCTAACAGGAGGCATGCCGAAGAATTCAGGGGAACAAAAATGTAAACAAACGCAAAGATGGACGGTTTAGAAGACAGAAATTGCTGAGATTTCGCAGACCTACTTTTGTCCAAAACTGCATTCGATGTACATCGTGTGTCTCACAGAGTGGAGGACGCGTTACCGTGACTTGACCTAAACTAGTCCATATCGATAGCGAACTTGCAAAGTGTCTGCCGCACTCTTCACTCACGCATATATTTATATATGGATGCGGGAGTTGCCCAGCAGTCAATGATCATAAAATCGTCCAGAATCCACCGATCGTGAGTGCGGTTATGATGACTCCAGTTGACTAGGATCGCGATATTAAACGAAATGTCCTGTTTCCCATGAAATATTATTGAACTTTTAGGGACATCGACAATCAATGAGAAAATTGCGTGCTACTTAAGTAGTCATTTTTTGCAGAGTATAGGTCTTGCATGCAGTCGGAAATAAGTTCATTCGAAAGAAGAGACTCTGAGGTAACTAGATCATTATAGAGTTTTGCTGTATGATGATTAGTTTTACAACACCACTTAATTAATCTTTTCGAAACGAAAACGCATTTCGAAATTTCGGTTGACATTTCATGAGCTAGCCCACCTACTGTACGTTAGTATGGTTAAATACTGTACCGTAACAGCGGAGGTAAATTCCCATGACTTTGCCGTGTATAGTTGCCACGTGTCCTTCTGTGGCTTTTGGCCTACGCTGCTTCATGCATTCAAACTCAGAATTTTCGGCTGAACCATTATAGTGCAAGGCAATGAATGCGGTAAGCATGCTGTTGAACTTACCACTTTCGAGGTCGTTCACCCAATGAAAGCGAGCAACAATCATTATCGTCTGAGGTGTCACCAAAATCTCAACTCGGTTTCAGCGACTGGTAGACAAAATTTTAGGTGTTTGTTCGCAGAATCGGATTAGTAGGGTCCATACGGGGACTTGTTTTATGATGTGCTTTGCCTACGCTTACTGTTTTGTGCGCGATTCCACCTGTCGCCATAGTATAAGCTTTAAAACCTCGTAATTTGTGCAGAGACAACAGACGATCGTAGGACTTGAATGTCATAAGCGAGGAGCGAGTGTGTTGGAGCTACGCAACTCAAGCCTACCCCCAGGAGGTTAAAGTACGCAGAGCCAGACTGAGGGCTCCGTGAGTCCACCCCAGCGACACACCTTGTAATTATGGTGCTCTATAGTAAGCGGCAGTAATAAGATACATGGGTCCTGGACTTTGGCCTTGAGACGCACCTGGAAAACTTGCTCAGTCATTCAGCGCAATTAAATAGGCTTGCTTTCAAGGTCAAACCAGGCGACCTTGGGCGCCGAAATGCTTTCACTGAGGTATAAGGAAGACAGGAAACACCCGCGTAGGAGAGGTTAGAAAGCCCTGCAAGGATAGAAAACCTACAGTCTTCCACAAAATTTTTGCGATTTTTAACCCCATCTAGCGATGCCTGTGCAAACGGAAAACGTTGCTGAGAATGACGGACCACTGGTTCTGAGAATTTCCCACACACTTTAAACAAGGCCAGAGACCTCCCTGCTTGATTCCAGTTGGCGTTGTGTGCATAATTTCCCAGTTGGCAGTGAAAACTAGGGAACTTTAGCGAAGTTCGCAGGACTTTGGGCAAATGCAATTTGAGCTTTAGGAATCATTGAGAAGAATTTCTGGCAATGGCGTCTTTCTCTTCTTCTTCTCTGTTGTGTTCGGCATTTAGTCACGAAAAACACAAATTTGCTTTTGCGAAAAGAAACGAAACTACCTCGAGAGTAGAGAGAAATTCATTGCTCGCTGGCAGGCGGCCACACAAAGATTTCGATTCAGTTACGTTCGAGAAGTAATCCGATAGTAAACGGGCGGTTTGGGTTTACTTATCACGGTAGAAGAAACTGACTTCGAAGCCTTCTTTAGTTCCCACAGACTTTACCAATTGGTCAGTCATACCCAACCCCGAAGTGTGGAGCACCTGGGGCTCGATTCCGCGACCTGTCAGTTAGAAGTCCAACGCCTCCAACCACCGAGCCACGGGCTCGTCGACCTGTTGGTTGCAATTGGGAACGTACAGTGGTAGAGGGGCGCCCACCTTGAGTTTTTTATACTGGATTTGGTCCGATCCTACTTCGTGGCCGTACCAGCAATGGACAAGCCCCAGCCTAACCCCAATCCCTAGCCCTAAGCCCAATCCCGAACCTTAGCCCTTAGCACTAAACCCTAACTCCTTACCTCTAACCCTAACGCCTAACCCCAACCCCAATCCCTAAAACTAACCCCTAACCCTAACCCCTAACAGATACGGCTAAGGTTGGATACCAGTGTCGTGACACTCCGTTACTGATGCTAGTATTATTGCAGTTAGTTACCCTTACTGTAAGCGTTGGTAGAGTAGCATTGGCAGCCGTGGTGGCGGTGGTAGTAGTAGTAGTACTAATAGTAGGATTATAAGTAGTATTCGCCGTATCAGTGGTGGTAGACGGGGGAAAAAGTTTTCTTCAGTGTTGCGACACTGTATTCCCGCCAGTGGTAGTAGTATTAGTAGTAACAGCGGTAGTAGTGGTAGTAGTAGCAGTAGTAGTGGTGGTGGTAGTAGTAGTATTAGTGGTAGTAGAAGTAGTAGTAGTAGTAGTCCGCCCGTAAGACAGGCTGGTGGGGGAATAGACAATTCTAAGTGTTGCGACACTGTATTCCCGCCACGGTTAAGAACTGAGATCTTGTCCTGAATTTTGTTGAACACGAATACAGAGAGGCCTGAAAAACCGAACACTACGAAAGAAGTCGGCAGTCTCCTGGTTTTCGGCGTCCGTTCAGTCTTGGCTACTGAAGAGAATCAGTGAATTTGTATGACTACCCACTAGGGCATCTGCAATAGCTTAGTTTTTGGAACACCCGGAGCTGATATAGGTCAGCGGTTCACGGCTGCCCCGCGTCATGTGCTTCCTGGCTACGCGTCTTCTTCCCCAGGCAGGGTTTTGATTGGACACTCTAGTTACCTGTACAGTAGTGTGCAGTCGCCCATTCTAAAACCGAAGAGAATCAATAAATTTCAACCAGCACTCCCCTCGTCCCTCCCCGGGTTGGTGCGGTCGCGCACTTTACGGGTCCCGTGATAGGCAGTTAAAAACCCAATCAGATCGAAAACAACAAACTGCGGGTCTGACTGAAGGGGAGTCGGATGGAGGGTCTACAAAAAAGTCTGGGAGAGATCATTATCCGGTCCCGAGGTCAGGTTTAGCTTGTATGCGGTTGGGTTTTGTCACCGTGACGCGATCTGGTGGAATGAGAGTAAACCCACATGGAGCTTGGGTGGGTTAGCTAAAGGGCCCGAATAAATGCTTCTACGAGACTAAGGTCTTATTCACTAGTTTTGCTGAAATGCATTAAGTCATGGCATTGATACAGGGTCTTTGGACTAGGTTTGGCCCCCAACTTGGTTGATGCCATATGGTTCGCTAACTAAAACAATTTTTCCTAACTTAAACATTTGCTGGATTAGGAAGGGAAGGAAGGAGCAAGCGGAGCTCGAAACACGCGCAGGGAAGCGCGTGTGAACCGACGCTTGGTGTAACCGAAGGCGACGTGTGCACACACCTCCCCCCGCGACAAAGCCACTCGCTGGAGTAATAGAAAAAGGAGGGTGCAATCACAACTGGAATGCCACAGTGGGGGCCGCGTGTTAATTCGCGTGCACGGCCAATATAGTGGAACCGATGGAGTTCCACACCATCTTAGCAATACTCAGCCACTCGCTGGACTTGCGATAACAAAGAAGGCGGAAGGAGGACTCGGAACACTGACAGGGAAGAGCGTGGGAACTGGTAACTGATGCAACCGAGGTTGGCCTATAAGCGTTCCCGCCCTCGAGGCGCAGACACTCGCTGAATTAAAATAGTAAGGAAGGTCCAAACACGTGATGCATGTTAACCCAGCGTAATAGCAGCTACTAAAACTGTCTTAGTAGATAACCATATGGTATTAATCAAGTGGGATCAACTATCGGCGGCTTTTGTTAAAAAACCCTCCGTGGGTTCTAGGTCACAAGACACTGCGCTCTTGAAGGTGCAATTTACAGAATGTATACACATTGGACAACTCTAATAAAATAAACTTGTATCCTATAACTGCCCTCCCCTAAAAGCCACTTGTACATGGGCAAATTATCGTTTTTTTTCAGACTTTTCCAGCAAATAAGGCGTCTTCATCAAGAGTCATTTGAAAGGTGGGGTGACCAGATCATATTCTGTGACAAAATGCAAATAGTTCATTTTCCGCAAAATTTTGGTAATCAAAAAGTAATGGTCTAGCATGTGATTGCGGTCAATTGCAAACATATCTTTCTCGCCAATTAACTCTCTTGTTTCAAGTGTCACGTTACTATTCGAAGGCATTTTTTCTGCCCTACAAGGCCACCGTCACCGTTCGCCTGTAGCATCTAAGTTCTCAAGGCCGCCATCATTGTTGATTGCAACGTCAACCATTTGTAGGGCGGATGTAGCAGAACTGCCCTGTCGAGTTAAGAGATGGCCACTTCTACGAGTTGGACCGTGTGTGGTCGGGCGTTGTCATGTCGCAAATTCGGTTGGCCTTGACAGTAGGCTCGAATATACTACAAAGTTTCATGCGAGCAACGCAGTTGTATTAGGTGGAACTCTCTGTTTGCCATCTGGTTTTTCTTAAGTATTTCGTGAGGGACTGCGCCCTCCAAGTCTCGCCACATGCGAGGCGCGATTGTTCGAGGATGAATATCCTGTTTGGGTCGCGATGTTGTTCGCCCACCCTCATCTTCTTTCCTGCACGTGGACGATGAGACAGCATTTCTCGTCTCCAGTGACTGTGCGATAGAGAAATTCTTGTTTTCTTTACCTATGGGTGCAAATCGACAGTAGCGGTGAACAGCCGATGCGGACTGTTTCCCGTCAAAACATGTGACATTCACACTCCAAGCCTCCTCCAGAAACTTCAAGCAATTTGGGAAGGTCTGGTTGTGTCAATACAATTGTTCCGTGAATAATCCCCGGCCTCAGTTGTCACTGTTGCTTGTAAAGTTCATTCAAACTGTGATAGCCAGAGTTTACAAGCCGAGGCCTAAGTGCCTGCCATTCCGGATGATCTGAATTAAGTCCACACGCATGATATGGCCTGGGAACGTTTCATTGAGTGATTGAGAGCATTGCTACGAGACTAGGCGTTGTAATTGCATCTCGGCCCAAAGCTACCGTGCACAGGAGGGCAATAATGATCAAAGGCTGAGTAAAAAGGAAGGAGCAGTCTGGGGTAGTGTATCGCATCCTATGCCTAAACTGCTTCTGCCTCTACACAGGCTGGACTGACTGCGAGCTCCAACCGCGCAGACATGAAAACAAGCTAGCTGTGCGACGTGGTGAAGAATTATCCCAGTTGGCTGCCCACAACTCTGAAACGACTCACGAATTTAATTTCGCAGTCGTCAAGATAGTCATTGACATCGGAGCCAAGACAAATCCAAAATTGATTGACGTCTGAGCTTTGGAGCAGAACTCAGCCAATCGATATACCGATCTGGCGTCGACATACGTATCGTACTCTCGCGCGAGCCCATCGTCGAGGCGTGATCCGCAACGGTCGTTTACCCCGAACTCTCCTGGAAATTGACATCGTTTTGGCAGAAGTCCGCAAAAATTTGATATGTTTGAAACATTTCTTGCGACGGGCTAGGAGAATCAGAAGCCTGTCAGTAAAAACACCAAACCAATCACTTAATTCAGCCTCTGTCCTGTAAAGCAAAATACTTCAATACACAAGAATACTGACCTCCTCCATAATACAGGCGACCTCGCGCTAAGTCATTGGGAGGTTCCCGTATTCCTCTGTCCTAACTTTGACTCTACCCCTAAACCTTCTCAACTCAGCCCTATCCCCAACACTAACCCTTATAACCCTTACCTAAAAGCCTCGCAATCCAGTCCTGAATTTTGGGTCAAGATCCCCTGTAATACGGAGGGAGGGGGGAGCGCATCCCCGTGCCAATCGACAAAATATCTTCTTGTCGAAAGACTCCTCGTCTAAACGCCAGCGTCTGCACTAATGCCTTACATCCTGCTAAATTGCATCCTCTCCCACGCCTTTAGAGCCTTAGGTAAGGAGATTTACAAATCAGCCTGAATCCTTCCGCCTGATTTAATCCCTCCTCCAAATGCATCTCAGTTCGCTCTTCAATTCAAAATTGTAAAATCAAAACCCATTACTTTCCTTAGGTCCTTTTAAGCCTGTCAAAAATATCCTCCACCAAGGAGGAGCCTAACAAGCTCCATTAGAACAGACTAGTCTATCTTTAAAAAGAAATAGGCTCACAAGGGTGCCACAGTGAAGAAGACGAGAACAGTGGCGGGGGTCTGGGGTCGCCAGATTACGTGCCGTTTTGAATGTTGTGGCTAGAGTTGGGATCATTTAAAACAACGGAAGAGTTCAAGGTCAGAAAGGGAAATAAAAAAGAACTCAGTTTTTCCGATTTCTTTTACTGCGAAAGTATTGAAAGGGAACTCCGGGCCCTCGATAATCAGCTGATGCAAAAAGTGTCGTAGTATCTCAACTAGGAGAAGAATATGAGCTTTGAACCGGTCATTCTTGTATTTTTTTGTTTGACTTAACAATGCAAACACGGAAAGGGAGACAGAATTCTGGAACGTCATGAGCACCGCTTCCAGTCTTTTGCGTCAATTTTTAAAGCACGATGTTCTGACGCACGCTGAGGTGTACTGTTTCAAAAAACCTCGAATAACCTTGGAAGCTGAAACATAAAGGACACCTGTGACTACATCCTGCTAATTTAGCGTATCCTTTCTCACCACTGATGGTAGTGTCAGATCGGCAAACAAAAACAGGATTTCAGCACATTGAAACGTTGGTCGCCGTGACAGTTGAACTCTGTCCTTAGTCCCTCTGGCGCTGCAATTATCGTGACTCATGATACGCCCGCCTGGTGTTCACGTGCTGCCGTCTCGGCGATAATAACCCACCCATCAACCTGTAAACACAGACACCCCAATTAGCCGTCTCGCCTTCACTGCACCGCGTTCCGACCAGAGTGCGTCTGCGCTCCATCATCTGACTTGATTAGGCCCTCCGGTAACTGCCACTGAGTTAAGCAAGCATTGCACTGAGGCCGCAATTAACCCCTGCGCGTCTACGAACAAACAGACGAGAGCTTTTGTCGACACCGAAGTGAGTTTTATTTGTCCTCCTGCCCCCATGTGCTCGGACCGCCGTTGACACCTGTAGCATACCGCGACATTTAATGTGTTGCAGTAGCCCTCAGGACGGAAAAAAGTGCCCGAATAGTCTAATTTCGGTAGAAACGGATGCGGGCACACAAAAGCGGTTTGGACTGGCTTGTGGATATCGCTCCCCCCCCCTCCCCCTAAGAATGCTATTTGTTGCTCTGAGTCAAAAGGGAACAGTACTGGTTCATGACGTGTGTCGGCCGAGCTGGGGTGCGTGTCGTGTGTGATACGTTTATACAGAGTCATTCACTCAACAGCAGACACTGCGCTCGACTTCCCTACCTAATCAGTAGCTCATGCGAGAGAGAGAGGTCGACCTTTCCGCGAGCTTATATATGTAGATATTACCTCTTCCCAGAAGAATATTGGAGGGTAGAGGGGGAAAGGAGGAAGAATGTATGACTCTGCGGCGAGAGTCGGTTACGCTGTCACGGTCCCAAGTGTAAACGCAATGTGGGCATTGAAAGTAAAGAAAGCCGAAGGGAGATGCTGAAAATCGTTAGTGGGGAAAGTGGCCGAGGCTGAAGCGGAAATGGCCACCTGACGTATGACAGATCTACTGCGAGATTGAAGGAAACCTAGAGTCCCCGCAAAAGACCTGGCGGAGAGGACACGCGGGGCCGAAATAACCCAAACCTAACGGTAGACCTAACCGCGAACCCAAAACTAATCCTTTTCTTAATTACAAACATAACGCTGACCCTTAACTTGACACTAGACCTAACCTTGACCCCGACCCAAATCCTAAACCTAACCTCAAACCTCAAAAAAACCTGCAGCCCACACCCTAACCCTGACCCGCATCAAAACCCTAACCTAAACCGTAAGCCTAGCCTAATCCTAACATAAACCCTAACCCCAACCTTAGTACCAAATGTGAACCTAAACCTCAAGCCAAACCCTAACTCTAACCGCGACACTTAAACTTGACACAAACGCTAAATTTCAACTCTATTCTCAGCCTGACACTGGCTCAAACCATAAAACTAACCCTAACTCTAGACCGAAACATCAGGACGTCATTTTCCGTTTTAGTTTTGGCTGCTTTTCCACCGACGATTTTAGCATCCTCCTTCGACTTACTTTACTTGCAATGCCCACATTGTGCTTACACATGGAACCAGGACGGCGTAATCGACCCCTAACAACTTATGGAAAGTATACATCGACGTTTTTTCTCAGCTACACAATTTAGGATGTAGTAAAAAAAAGATCAGCTGGTTATCCTTAATGTCCACATCTCGGACAAACTTTGTGTTAGTCAGAAGAGAAGGCAAATGCTGAGTTTTACTGGAAACTACTCAATCTGTGGCAAAAGCATACGTGCAGAAAAGAGACGTCGTTTTCAACTTAAAATTCCCTCTGCGGGGCTCAGAGCGACTGGGTACGTCGGGTACTTTGGCAGCTGGTGCAAACAACGGAAAGACGATTAAAAAAAAGCATCGAACACGGATTTTGACCGGCACTTTTGTACAAAAAGAGCGTCTCCGAAGTTGGCAACAGTCTGTAAACACCACTTTGAGATGGAGTTTCCATACTTTTTTCGCATTAATTTCCCCTATTAAATTTATGCATTCTGAGCATTAAAATTGCATGCAAAATTTTTGCAATTTAACTATTTTCTTTCATACCTGTACAGTCTAAATGGAGTTTTCAGGGCTTCTGTCGTTTACGCTAAATATACTGACTGATACAGCTCGGAGGCTGGCATCAGGTGTCAAGCAATGAGGCCAAAGGACCCACTGCCACGACAGAAGACGTCTGGAGTCGCTTAACGGATCTGTTGGAGTGTTGGGCGACGCAATTACATCGGAGAAATTGAAAGACTAATCCAAGTGCAAATGACCAAACTCGCAACATAACTGAGTAGGAATGACACCAGCTCCCAAGGCGCGGCTCATTTGACGGGACCCGAACACGCCTTCAAGGTCGACGGGGCTATAGTCCCCCGATAGAGAATCACCTCATGAGCCGTGAGCTGCTTGAATTTCGTTTCGCTGACCCGATACCTATCAAAAGACGGAGTTATCGCCGGCATTCTACCTGTCACAAACAATCTCCCTGGCCGGAGTTATTAGCTGTGGGTGGAGCTAGCGGCGAGCCCTGGTTCCATTTGCAGCATCGGTGAGCCCAGTCTCCGAGAAATTCTCACATTCACACGCTTGGGGAAATTGCACCAATCAGAGACTCGGATGTGGGTGGGTAGGTGGTCATCTCACCGAGTTTGGAAGTTGCTAATTTTGATGGTTATCTGGCCCTATATCAACTGCATTCTATAAATACTGCAACTCCTGCGGGCACGCTATTTTTATCTTTTGACATTTCTGATGATGCACTTGAGTGCGGGCATGAAACGACGGGCAAATAAACTCTTCACTTCAGCTGTTAGGTCACCCTCATTTTGATCTGCGAAGACCTTAGTTACTCCTGGATTGGCTGCAACTACTCCGCTTAATTGGATTGGATACTACTTTAGTCAGCCAGTATACGCAACTCAGACATATTCCGAGTAAATCTGACGTGTTACCGGCAGATGTTATCTTAGCAAACGCCCGGGATTCTACCGGTCATCACTTACCGTAATGCTATATTGCAAGTTAAAGTGTAGGGCTGGCGTTGGCCAGGGATTGTTTTGAGTCGATTCATCTTCTGGGTGGTCGCAGAGTTCCCAGTAAATTTTAAACAAAATAACGACCAATAGCAAAGAAGATACTGTTTAAGTGCACTTTTCCCTCCACTGATTAATATGATCACTTATTTTTAAAAAATGCCGATAATAAAGGACATTCGACCGCAAGGCGCTCGTTGTTTGCATAATTGCATTGCAAAAGTTGACTCAAATTACAATGCTGCAAGCTGTAATTTGATCTAAGATGCGTTTGAAGCGGCTGGCACCCTGTCCTCCTACCTCTTACCTGATGACGCCTTCACGCTATTTTTATACATTCGCTCCCCATGGTTTCTATTTGCAAATTCCCGTAATATTACGCTTTCTGCAGAAATCTCGGTAACAATTGGGAGAGGGCACCCAAAAAAATACTGCCGGACAAAGCAGCGATCTTATCGCAACTGTCCTAAGCTATACAGCCATCGACTGAGCCTCACACTGGCGACCGCGGTAGCTCTTGACCTCTGGAAGTTATGGTAAAAATTGATAATCCAAGTGCTCGGTCAACGGCGATCGTATTTGAATTGTCCGTAGGTAAGCTACTATAGAATAATCCGCATAGGGACTACTGCGGTCGCTTGTCAGCAGTGGAAGCTTATATTAAGGTTGTTTAACTTAGGGTGGGTCTATGGCAATCGTTTCTCAACTCTCTTAAGGTATGCAAGGGTAGATTTAGCCGCAAACCCACTACTGCTGTCACTCTTCAGCCGTCTAAGCCTAGGTCAGGGCTGAATAACCATAGCTCGGTCTGCAGCGGTCGCATTTCAACTGTTGGAGACTATGGTAATCTAAGTAAGACAACATGTGCACTGTAGATCAGGTAACATTGAGGTCGTATGAAACAACAAATATGCAGGGCCATAAACTACTCAAATAGGTATAGCAGGTATTATTTCTAGACAACGGATATTTGGGTGTCCTCTCCCGATTGTTACCGAAATCTCGCCCTTCGTTTGTATCGCCACTTTGTACTGCAAGTTTCAACTGTTCTGACATTTTATCCTACAGGCGCTGATATTAGCACAGAGTCAATATTATGTTCAATTATTGGTCTAGTGGTTCCATACGGATGTCTCTTCAGGAGGGCTTATCGCCTCATTCAGCATAGGCTGAAACGAAGCGACGATCCGTGATATCCTACACAGAAAGATATGCAATATTTTGATCGGTTTAGGCCGCCAAATCATGTCTTTCCCCTTGAAAAACCCTAACATGTCACATAGAGGCAGTACGTGACCTATCTCATGAAATGTTAGGCGAAATTTTGAAATGCGTTTGCAATAAAAAAAGGATTACCCAGATGATTTTATGGTGCGCATATTCGGAAAAATCTCAGTCACGCCAGGATGTCGGCTTTCGAATGAGCTTCTTTCCGACCGCGCACGGAAACTACACTCGATAAGAAGTGACTACTTGAGTAGTGTGCATTTTCCGAATGATTTTTGATGACAATTTCAATTTAAACATATTTTATAGGTGTTACGATCAGAAACATCCTCTTGTACACTTATTCCACCTGAAATCACGTTTTCTTCAAACTTTAGACTCTAAGACGGGATAACTGTCAGTTTCAGAAAGCCCGTAATAATGAGATTTTTATGGCTATGAAATTTCTAATCAAATAGCGTCGTTCATCTCCATTTATTAGCGCTCCTTTTAGGGTATACAACATGGCGCATATTCACTACGAAGTCTTACGAGCAGTAAATGGTATTGGCAGAATGGTATTACCGACAAAGACAAGGGAGACTGGAGTGACCATTTCTGGCTTATTAGCCGTCGTCAGCCAGTCGCGCCCAACCCCAAAGTGTGGAACACCTTGGGCTCGATCCCGTGACCTGCTGGTGAGAAGTTCAACGCCTATAGCTACTGAGCCACGAATATGAATGGCTGGCGACGGCTAATAAGCCAGAAATGGCCATTCTAGTCTCTCTGTCTTTCTCGGTGATGTTATTTGGCCTATACTACTCACCTCTGTGCGGCTGCTGGTTGGACTCGAGAGACAACCCCAAGTCACAACGGGACGTGTGAGTTCCATAAAACGATCCGTGAGCGCACCTCTATCACCAAATTTTATTTTCTGAGGGGCGAAGAGGGATATACGACTTCCCTTGTATGGAAGGTATTCAGATTGTATTCAGCTTGGAAACCCTAAATGCAAGCGAGCGGTAGGTACGGTTCAAAATTACTAGGGAATTGAAAACATTTGCAAAACCGAGAGAAAACTTATCTTCGAATATAAAATGTGAAGGTGTGATTTTCTGCAAAATGAGCGTATGAGAGAACATTTTTGTGGGGGTTTCCTATAGAATATATCTTGTTTTATAAGTGCATAAAAGATCAGTGAGAAAATGCATAGCACTCAAGCAGTCACTTTTTATCAAGCATAGTTTTCGCAGGCGGCTAGTAAAAGGCGCATTCAAAAGTCGACAGCCTGGCATGAACGAAATATCTTGGAATTTTCCTACCCGTTAATCAGTATTACAACATCGCCTTGGTAACCTTTTCTAATTACAAACGTATTTCGGTTAACATTTTATGGGGTAGGTCGCTTACTGGATATTTCACAAGCTAAAGTGGTTTTTGACTTCCCATTCACAAAAGGTCACTCAGGTATTTTTGAGGGCATTGCCAGTGAAAATGTCATTCTTATGCTTATTAGGTAAAGCCGAACAAAGGCAAACATATTCATGGGCATGCTAGAAGCTTTTGAGCTTCATCGATACAATAGGCGCTGCGTGGATTATATATTAGTGCTCTCGCCTGAACAAAAAGACCTTTCAGTTCTGCTGGATGACATCAATCGGGCGCACCCATCAACAAAATTTACGCTAGAAGAACAACAATACGGATCGCTCCCCTTTTTGGACGCGCTTTTGAGTAGAAGGCCTGATGGTAGTATTCCACGTGGCGTCTATCTTAAGAAGACGTCGTCCAGGCGATGCACTGATTCTGGGAGTTTCGTTTCGTTAAACATGAGACGCAAGTTAGTCCGATGTTTGATGCCAGCGGTAATGAAGATCTACTCGGCTGATAGCATAGGGGAAGAAGTAAAGATTTTCAAAAATCTCTTTCGCCAGAACGGGCACTCCGATCGATTCATTGCTAAATACATGACTGCAAGACCACTAAAGCTCCCGACGCTGACGGCAGAAAAAAGAAAATTTTCATCAGGGTCCCATTACAAGGGGACGCGCCAAGTGAAATTTTCGGAAGACGTCTCACTTAAACCGTATCACGCTCCTTTCCAGTAGCTGACGCCTGTGTACTATTCCCCACTAGTCCCATCCTACACGGAGAGGGCAAGAACAAACTGCCAGCCCAGACCACTTCTATGTGTATTTACTCGTTTACCTGCACCTGTAGGGCAGAGTATGTTGTCAAACGGGCCAGTGTTTGTATAAAAGAATAAGAGAACACCTTCCAGCATGGTTACTAAAGGGCCAGATGAAGAACGTCAACAGCTCTATCCTCGCGCACATGATAGACACAGATCGCTGTGTAGATGCCGGACAGGCCTTCGAAATGATTTACAAGGTTCCGTCAAGCTATCCAAAATCCCTTGGACAGCGTCTTCTGGCAACTGCAGAGGCGGATGCAAGCAGGTCACGCAAACCAGTCTAATGAACACAGAAGAACTTCATACAGGTCCCGCAGTTACCATGGACCAAAGCCACCATGCCATCCGTGGCCCATCATTCCCCTTCCCCTCTGACACTGACGGTAATTTTGTTTTTCGCTTCACCCAGCTCCCCCCCTGAAAAAAATCCCAGCCACAGAATAACTTCTACTTGCCCGCGCTTTCTTATTTATCATTTCGATGGCAATTCAAATGCACAGGCCTGAAAAGAATTTATCGGAAGCCTACGTATGCTCGCCAAATTTTCTTTTGAAAGACAATCACACGGCAGTATACAAGGGTGCGTCCTCAAGGAAAAACAAATAACAGCTTTTGGATGTGAGCAAAAAACACGTTTTCGAAGTCGGGCATTTGCGAAAGTTAGGAAGCCTGCACAAATACATCCATATATTATCTATTTGCCCGTATCTTTTGAATTCGTTACTTCAATAGCCATATAAATGTACAGGCCTGAAGAGAATTTATCGAAAGCAAACGTATGCTCGCCAAATTGCCTTTTGAACATCCATATATTTGGAAAATGTCAGCCGATGAACAAACTATCGGTCCCAGAAATATACTTCCGGCACTTGTCTCCCGTAAAGAGTAGGCGATGAGCCAAGAGAACTGGCTTTTTAGATTTGCATACTGTTCAGTGACGTTCGAGATCAACAGCATAAGATTCTGCCCAAAACTGTTTACGCCAAACTCGTGAGAAACCCATTAACTTGATGGGGCTTGGGGATGATAATACAATCAAATGTGCACGTGACACAGGCCATGTCGGCGTTACTGATTCCCAAAAGAGGGGTTGGAAAGAAGTCGCAATAATAAACTTGACCAATCAGAGTAAACCAAATTACTTAACCCCAGGTATTCAATTAAAAAACCCTTATTTAAAGATAACGATTTGTCCAATTTCCCTGCATTCAAACATTATTGGTTTAAAAAGTTGCTCCCCTGGGAGAAAAACTGGTGGACTTTATCCCAGGTGTGTATGACCTGAGATTCCAACGGGGGTTCTTTAGTCCTCGAACGCTGTTGTGTCCAGCGCTCTTCCATTGAGCCAAGTACTCGCTGTTCTGGCAATTAGGATCAAGAATATCAGCTATGGCGGAAGGAAGTTCATCTATCAGGCTAACTGACGACGATTAATAGGCCAAAAATGCCCACCCGGTCTCTTTTGCTTTTTCGGTGCCCCCATTTCAGCATACACACATATGCATGTATATATATATGGTAAAGATATTATACCGCACTCCCGACATGGATACTTGGGAAAAGCCCAGACACGAGTTTCGCCGATATTCTGCCGTGCGTGACACAGCTGCGAGGGGTTCGGCTCTTCAGTGGGACTCCCAGCGTTCCAGGAGTCAGTTTCAACAGATGGACGCTCACCGATCAGGTTACGGAACGTGCTTATTCCGTTCTGCCTTGGGGCTCAGATTAGAGTCCTCGCAGGCAGCCGCACAGCAACTAGTGGTAGTAGAATGGCAAAGTGACAAATTCCATGACCAAAGATCCTGGGTTCGAATCTCAAGTGATCCAAACTTTGAGTTGAATACGACTGGATGATGACGGATAATAAAACATAAAAGGCCACTCTGGCCTCCCTTGTCTCTGTCGGTACCATGTTATATATATATATATATATATATAGCAGCGAGGAGGGACGACGGAGAATGCGGGTAGATTGATACAGCACTGTTTCGGGATTATTCTGCCTTCATTCAGCCAATCATAACCCTGACCACCAGCAGCTGAGACCAGAAAGACAAACATGCGCACAGACGCACCTGGCGCAGTCGGTCCACCACTGAGGCCTACCAGATGGGTCATAAGCACTTCATCGAACCGAAGTTCATCAGTGCCTCGCCACCTGTCATTCTCTGTCGCTGCAGATCGGGTATTTATCAATCAGGAATGGGCGCACACCGATCTATTGGCTTCACAAAGCAAACAAGCTCCGTATGTATGGCAAAGGGCACGAACAGGCAACCAATTACCAGGCCGAAATCGGCCAAGTCATAATAGCAGCGACAGAGAATGACAGGTGGCGAGGCACTGATGAACTTCGGTTCGATGAAGTGCTTATGACCCATCTGGTAGGCCTCAGTGGTGGACCGACTGCGCCAGGTGCGTCTGTGCGCATGTTTGTCTTTCTGGTCTCAGCTGCTGGTGGTCAGGGTTATGATTGGCTGAATGAAGGCAGAATAAGCCCGAAACAGTGCTGTATCAATCTACCCGCATTCTCTGTCGTCCCTCCTCGCTGCTATTATGACTTGGCCGACTTCGGCCTGGTAATTGGTTGCCTGTTCGTGACCTTTGCCACACATACGGAGCTTGTTTGCTTTGTGAAGCCAATAGATCGGTGTGCGCCCATTCCTGATATATATATATATATATATATAATGGCAGAGCGGCGCTTACCGATCGCGTTGAGGAACTCAATCATCCCTTTGTGCCTTAAGGTGGGTAACGGCAAGGGTATGGTATGCAACTCCACTGAGAAAACTAGGGTTAACTAAAACACTTCCACTAACCTTGGCCACGCCTGTAAAGGGTAGCCCGAAGTCTTATCTCGTGTGCCTTAAAGGAAAACTCGAGCGTAACCGTAACCTTGACTCATGCCCTAAAACTATAACCCTAGCTGCAGAACCCTGACCCTCAACCAATTACCACAACCATAGCCTCAGCCCAAAAGTCAAACCATAATCCAAGCCTGGGATTCCTAGTCCTAAGGATAAGCCAACTCCTAATACTAACCCTAACCGCAGCCCCAAACCTATCCTTGAGCCCGATACGGACAACTTTAATGTCAGCAACGTCAATGAAGGTCAAAATCCGCGTCTCGTCCAACCTCTTTCGTGACCTATCACCAGACAAACCGCTGGGTACCACACCTGCCTAAATAAGATTAGAAGGTAGATTCCTGACCGACCAGACGGGGAGTTACCTCACCGTGGGCGACCTAAATAATGGAGGACTGAACGAAATAACAAAGTGCGTTTTCAATCAAAAAGATCGGCTTAAGCGCGGTTGCGATGCACATTATTGTGTGCCATATTTGCCCAAGGTATTTAGCGCGCGCCAGGATGCATAAGTCGAAAATGATCATGCTAATGTCCCTACCTTTGTCGGTAACATTCCTTTTTCATGGATTGCTAGGCAACCTATGCCTGCCCCTGCGTCAGTGGCAGGGCCTGTGCGCCAGGACAAAAATGATGTGTCCTGTAATCGGGACAGACCGATGCACACCATTGCCTGCCACGAGAAGAACGCGGCAGACTACCGTTTACCGTTTAATTAAAGGAGTCGCATAGCGACTGCCGCTGCCAACGTTGTCCACCGTGGGCTCCGCAGCGTAGCGGGCGTGGGGGGCGGTAATTTGTTCGTGAATTAATTTACAATGGCGGTGGACTTTCACCGCATCTACCGCACTCTCTCCCAGCTCACCCTCCACGGCCCAAAGCCAAAAAGAAGTAGTAGGGGGAGGCAGAGTCGGGCACAGTGGCTAAAAAAGCTCAACGGTCCGTCTGCGCGTGCCACACACGTGATCGACCAGAATTCCACCAAAACAAGTAGGGGACATCTCGAGTCCAGAATACGTGAGAGTGCTAAGATAGCCACACTGAGAAGGAGCCATTGCAGCTGGAATTTCCCTCCTGGTAGAAGAACCGGATTATCCCATTAGTTGGCACCCTCCCAAGTCACGGCTTTTAGCGCACCGCGGTAATTTAAAAGTGCATGAGATTGTTTATTGTGAAGAATACGCGCTGAGTGCCGTGGGAACGCGGTCCACAGAGTCGGCCTCCCGGCCTCTTCCGTCTCCCGGACATCAGCCGGGGCGGGGCGTGGACTCATTGAGCAGCTTTCAAGTAGGCCAGCGGGAGTCTACAGTCGGAAAATGAAGTCTGGGGAGATAGACTGCAGGTAGTTGTGCATTTTGCGTCCTACGGCGTCTCCATTTCCAATGAGAGGAGAAAACTCTCCCAACGTGGACATCGGCTGTCCCCACCAGTTGGTTCATTTAGACACTGAAAGTGTAGTTGCCCGAAAGTGATCAGTCAAGGAGACTGCTAAATCACTTTTCACAAGGACCCAACTGCGAAAAACTCAGCGCCTCGGTGGGATTCGAACCCACGCAGTAAGGGGCAGGCTTTACTACAGCCAACGCTCTAACCGCTTGGGCTACGAGGCCCCGTCGGACAACATGAGTTTAATCGCGGTTGGGTCAATATGAATTATTCAAAGTCTGCCAAAACATATATGAATTACGTGAGCCTGGTAGTCATCTGGTGGATTCTAGGTGAATTGCTTAGGAAATCCTGTTTGGGCAGTCAGCTTTCCGTATCCGATTTGGTGGATTCCGGACGTTGCAGTAGGTTGGGCGGGTAACTTGACCCAAATGTGATTAAACTCGCGTCATCCGGCGGGGCCTTGTAGCTCAAGTGGTTAGGACGTTGGTTATACTAAAGCCTTCCCCTTACTGCGTGGGTTCAAATCCCACAGAGGCACCGAGTTTTTCACAGTTGGGTCAATATGAATTATTCAAAATCTGCCACAACATCTATAAATCACTTTTGGGAAATTTTGGCCTATAATTCAAAATAAATGCAAGCTGGGAGACTATGAAAAAGTAAACACACGATTCCACTGCTTAACCAGACGCCTCCTCTTCTGTTTATGCTACAAACAAAAAGGGACCCAGAGAAAACACTAAATTTCAGTGCGGTTAGCAAGCAGCCAAACACAAGCGCTTGCAGATGACCTGTGCTGAGAGAAGAACAGACAATCCGGTTAAAAATACCAGAAGTCAGTTTCGACTCCTCTGAAACTTCAGCCGATTTGCGACGAGCTTTACCCCTTTTCGGATAAGGCAATTTCGACGAAATGATCATATTAAATCTCATGACTTGTTATTCAGTTGTATACCGGCATAGGAAAGCCTTCAGCTGACGGCTGTCTTTAAAAACGAATACATTTGCCGCCAGTCCGTCTTTTAGCTCTTGAGGAAAAAGTTCCTCCAAACGTAATGATCAGGAAGGCGTTTTCCGCAAATTTCATTTGTATACTTCCCGAACGTGGTGCATTTTCGAATCGTCTGCTCAGGTTGAAAATAGTTTTGTAGGGACGACCAGTCGTACAGATAGAGGAGTATTGTTCTGGAAAATCTAGGAAGTTTGTACAGAATGACTCATCACAAGAAGCACGTACTGAAATGCTAGAAAACTTAACTAAACCATACCATAAGGTGGAAAAAATGGGTATGTGCACTGTGTAAGGAAATTCCACCTGGTAGAGGGGCGCTCACCGATCGTTTTACAAAACTCGCTCGTCCTCTTGCGCCATACGGGCTCTCTCGAGAGCCCCCAGCAGCCGGACAGCGGTGCATGATATATAGGCAGAATGCTATTACCGGCAAAGAAAGGGAGACCGGAATGGCCATTTCTGGCTTATTAGCCGTCGTCAGCCAAATGTCGGCAACGCCATTTTAGTCCAAAGAAATGAATGTCGAGACTTCCTTCTCAAGTTCGATAAGGAAATGCAAGCATAGACTAAAATAATAACCACTACACACAACTCCCCCCCCCCCTCGGAAAAAAACCCCGGACTGTAGTGAATTTCGGTGGATCCCACAACTCCCAACCCCATTCCTACGTCACTGCTGAATGCTGTTCGTAATGTCCGCAGGGGTGGTACCAACAGGACCAATCCGCCAATACTGTCATCCCATAATAACGTGCACATTTTTAAACTGTGCATCTCCTAGGCCCTGCATCCTTTAAGAACTAAAGGTTGCCTCTATAGCCATACGCCCCTATCATTAAACTTTGTACGAAATTACTAAACGTAAATACTATTGTGTTGAGATATGCAGTTAGGATGTTTTCCTTTTCTTCGACTCTGTGGTGCACACTGCTACCAATCGCACAAATAAGGGGGAGATACTTTCGAATACATCAATACCGAGATGGCGATCCAAGCGGCGACTGAGCCAGTGCGGCCGAAAAAAAATTAAGATGGTGAACATGCTGTCGAAAATATCATTCGTGAGGCTGATAACCAAGGCAGGCGTCGGTTCAACGAAAGTAATTAGTAAACATGCAAGCACGGGTGTAAGCGGTGGTGTTTATACTTTGGTCTTGCCGTAAAAACTTATTTGGAACCGGTAGCCGTCTCAAATTAAGCATAAATTCAGTTGAGTCCCTTAGTTAGGTTGGGACGCGCACTCGGTTTCTCTTAAGAAGAGTTTAGTCACGGGCATCCTTCAAAAAGACGTGGAGATACCGGAACGCCCGAAGGAGTTGCACTCACACATTAGCAAAATTTTCGCGCGTGCTGCGAAACAGGTGAACGAAATGTATATGCCCGGTTTTGGCAGAAGATATTCCCTCCTCCTTAGGCCCTTCACTGAAAGCAGATAAGGTCGTTGTCCCCAGTCACGCGCAACCTGAAAACCAACAATCCGAAAACCCCTCGACCAATTGGCGAATAGCTGGCATCAACCGAAAGATGCTTCCTGCGGCAAAGATAATTGGGGTTAGGATGTTTGCCCTACTCCTCCTCTTTCGTAATCTTACTGTAGGAACACGCGAGAGTCCGATCATCGCTTTCGACGATGGCCGCTGTGGGCTCCACAGCAAGGCGCAGCAGGGACGGTGACTTGTGTGGGAGTTATTTTATAGTGATAGTAAACTTGCACAGCATCTACCGCACTCTCTCTCCCCACTCCCCACCTGGAGCCGGTGTCCAGGCAGAGTCAAGAAGACCGGAGGTAACGGGAGGGGGCGCAGGTGACCGGCACGGCCGGAGCCGCACCTAGGCGTGCCACCACACCCCTTGGTCCGCACAGAAAATGATCAGGATTTCACTCCAAAAACGACAGCAACACCCCAGCATGGGTCAGAACGACGGATATGACAAGGCAACCATGCCCATCACCTGTGTACCTATTGGGGGCGCAAGGCCATGGTTTGGTGATACTGCCACAGCACACGCTTACAGACCATTTGACTTTACCGTGTCAACACTTAGCAAACAAACACGACAGTTCGACCATCGATTTCGATGATGTCCACCGTGTGCACCACAGCTGCAGCAGCGGTGGGAGCAGGGACGGTGACTTACGCAGGGGTTAATAGTGCCGGTAGACTTGCGTAGCATCTACTTACACTCCCTCCTCCTCCTCCTCCTCCCCCACCTGAGCCCGGTGTCAAGACAGAGTCAAGAAGACCGGAGACGAGGGAGGCCGCAGGTGGATGGCTCGGACGGATCCTCACCTTGGCGTTCCACCACACCGCCTAGTCCACACAACAAATAACCAGGATTTTAACCAACAAAACAGGGTTTGGAGGCTGGCACAACCGAAGCCGCACCTAGGCGTGCCGCCAACGCCTGGCTCGGATCCCACACTGTGATGGCAGTGCCATAAAGGCCACATTAAAAAGGAGCCATTGCAGCCTGACTCTCAGACCGCCTCCAGTGAAGGAGGAGGTCCAAGTTACCCCGTCAGTTGGCAACCTTCCAAGCCACAGCTTTTAGCGCACCGTGATAGCTTCAAGCGCGTCAGATTGTTTATAGTGAGGAAAGTGCGCTGAGTCGTCGACCTCACTCTCCCTTCCCATCCCTACACCCCAGCCGCTGTCCGAGCCGGTCAGCAGACTGGAGTGGGAGATGGGCGCGGTGGCTGGCACGGTCGACTGACCATGCCTGCGCGCGCCACAGCACGACCTGGCCCCCCATACGCACACAAGCACCAGGATTTCACACAACGGGGGTTGAACGGCGTGTCTCTCACTTGCGTGAGAGGGCCGTGGAAGGTGCTGCTTCAGCCCGTCCCCAGCCCGCCAGTCCGCCACTCTACACAGCACACACACACAACGTGACGAACTGCATGAACCGAGAACGGGCGTCAATCAGCAACCTTCCTATCCACGACACTTGACGTGTCGGGATAGTCTCGGATTCAAGTCACCCGTGCAGCCGAAGCCGCATGGGGACCGAGTCGAGATGCACACTTCCCACTTGCGTGGAAGGTGGCAGTTGGTGCATGCGGTGGGTGAGTGTTGATGTGTGTTGTTGATGGTGGAGGAGGGTAGGGAGTGTGTGGATGTGTGGTGTAACCGGCGGTTGTCTACCGCAGGTCGTCGTGGATGCGCATGTGGCCGAATAGGCCCAAACGATGTCTGAAAGTGCGAGGACAGTGTGGGCAGTGAAGGCGAGCTTGGTGGGTATAGGTTGGTGCTCCAGGCACTGGTTCGCCAGTCTCTGTGCGTTGGATTCGCAAGTGACCGACCAGGCCGATGCGAGAGGTGAATGTGCGTGCACAGTGTGGGCACGTGAAGTCGGCGGCGTCAGTGTCAGCTACAGAGGAGGCGTTGGTGGTGGTGCGGACGGATGGTGCGAGGGTGGTGCTGGGCATGACGGGCGTGGTTGTTGTATCGGAATTGTGGTCAATTCCGCTCTCGTGGGTGCGCATGTGGCCGAATAGACCCATGCGGTGCGTGAAGGTGCGAGGGCAGTGTGGGCAGTGGAGGCGAGTACGGTGGGTGTAGGTTGGTGCGCTAGGCACTGGTTCGCCAGTCTCTGTGCGATGGATTCGCAAGTGACCGACCAGGCCGATGCGTGAGGTGAAGGTGCGATCACAGTGAGGGCAGATGTAGTCCTGGCCCTCACGTCTGATGATGCAGGTGGCAGGGTTTTTGCCTGTTGTTGTGTCGGGTGCGGCTGTGGTGAAGTCGTGGGCGACAGACGCCGAGGCGGCCGTCGTTGTGGCAGTGAAGGCGGAAGAGGAGTAGGAGGGGGAGGAGTGAGGGGTGGAAAAGTCGGTGGCATCGACGGCGGTTGCAGAGAGGTTGGTGGGTGCACAAGGTGATGAACTGGGAGTGGGGGCTAGCGTTGTGGGTGTGTCAAGGCTGCGGTCAATGCCGCTCTCATGGATGCACATGTGGCCGAATAGACCCATGCGATGAGTGAAGGTGCGAGGGCAGTGCGGGCAGTGGAGGCGAGTGCGGTGGGTGTAGGTTGGTGCTCCAGGCACTGGTTCGCCAGCCTCTGTGCGATGGATTCGCAAGTGACCTACCAGGCCGATGCGTGAGGTGAAGGTGCCTGGGCAACGTGGGCATGAGAGGTCGGCGGTGTCGGTGTCAGCTGTAGAGGAAGCAGTGATATTGGTGGTGGTGGTGGTGTTGGTGGTGATGGGCGCGTGTGGCGGTGGAGAGAGGGTGGGGCTGGGCGTGGTGGATGTCGTGGGTGTGTCGGGAGTGCGGTCAATGCCGCTCTCGTGGATGCGCATGTGACCAAATAGGCCCATGCGATGTCTGAAGGAGCGAGGGCAATGTGGGCAGTGGAGACGAGTGCGGTGAGTATAGGTTGGTGCTCCAGGCACTGGTTCGCCAGTCTCCGTGCGATGGATTCGCAAGTGACCGACCAGGCCGATGTGTGAGGTGAAGGTGCGGTCGCAGTGAGGGCAGGTGTAGTACTGGTCCTCATCGCTCGAGTCCGGAGAGGTGGGGGTGGTGTCGGTTGTTGTGTCGCCGTTGGCGATGTGCGAGACGGCCGCCTGAGCGGCCGCCGTAGGGGCAGCGATGGAGGAGGAGGAGGAGGAGGAGGAGGAGGCGGAGGAGAAGGAGGAGGAGGAGGAGGAGGAGGAGGACGAGGACGAGGAGGATGGAAGTGGTGGTTCAGAAGAATTGTCAGAGTTAGTTGGCGGCGGAGAGGATGAGGAAGAGGAGGGCGGGGGGACGATGGTTGGTGCACTTCGAGAGGTGCAGTCGATCCGAAGATGTCCAACAAGTCCGATTCGAGGCCGGAATGTCCGTTGACATCGAGGACACGTAGGGAGAGGTCGTGCGGCGGCGTTGCGGACTGGGCGAAGTTGTGATTTGCGGGCTTCCCGTTTTGCTTTGGCGGCAGCGATGCGGTTGGCTTCGTAGATCGCAGCGCCTGTCTTCACTGTCCTCCTCCAGGTCGGTCGATCGAGTGCGAGCTCCTCACAGTTAGTGGGGCTGATTTGCAGGCATTTCATGGAGGACTTCAGAGTATCCTTGTAACGGCGACTCTGGCCTCCTTGACGGCGAGAACCCGTCGCGACGTCTCCGTAGAAGAGTCGTTTGGGTAGTCGCTCGTCGTCCATGCGCACCAGGTGGCCGCTCCAGCGCAGCTGCATTTGCCTCAGTATGGCGTAGATGCTGAGGATTCCCGTCCGTTCCAGCACATCAGTGTCGGGGATTCGATCCTGCCAGTTCAGCCTCAGGATGCGACGGAGACAACTGAGGTGGAAGTGGTTCAGTCGGCGTGCCTGTCTCGTGTACACCGTCCATGTCTCTGCTCCGTACAGTAACGTCGGCAGGATGACGGCCTTGTACATCTTCAGCTTTGTGCTCAGTTGGAGACCATGACGATTCCAAACTGTGCTGTGGAGGCGACCGAAGGCCTGACTGGCTTTCGAGATTTGGTTGGCGACTTCGTCATCGATCTTTGTGTTGCGAGATAGGGTACTTCCCAGGTACGGAAAGTTCTCCACCACTTGCAGTTGGGTTCCGTTCACGCTGATTTGCGGCGGCGCGTTGGGGGCTGTGGCTGATTTGGGTGGCGGTTGATGCATCACCACCGTCTTCTGCGTGTTGATAACCAGCCCAAAGTTCTCGCAGGCGGCGGAGAATAGGTCCATGCTCCGTTGCATCTCCTCTTCCGAGGGTGTGTTTAGGGCGCAGTCGTCGGCGAAGAGGAGTTCGTGCACGGTAGTTGTGGATACACGCGATTGGAAGTTCATGCGCCGTTGATTCAAGAGATGACCTTCCGTTCTGTAGGCGATGCGGATTTCAGGGTGTTCGTCGCGGTAGGCGTCCATCAGCATGGCAGAGAACATAAGACTGAAGAGGGTTGGTGCCAGCACGCATCCCTGCTTCACTCCGTTGGTCACTGCGAATGCCTCTGAGACAGTTCCGTTGTCCGTGACTCGCGCCATCATACCGTCGTGCAGCTGACACACCATCTGAGTGAATCGCTACGGACAGCCGAAGTTCTGCATGATCTTCCACAGTCCTTCACGATTCACCGTGTCAAAGGCTTTCGTCAGGTCCACGAAGGTAGAGTACAGGTGGGTCCGCATCTCCTGGCACTTCTCCTGTAGTTGGCGGGCGGCGAAGATCATATCCGTAGTCCCACGACGACGACGGAAGCCGCATTGGCTTTCCGCAGTAGACCCTGTCCGAGATGGTTATTGAGGCGGTTGAGAAGGATGCGATCGAAGATCTTCCCGGCGATGTTCAGTAGGGAGATGCCACGGTGATTGTCACAGACTTGGCGGTTCCCCTTTCGCTTGTAGAGATGCACGATGGTTGCGTCCTTGAAATCTTGCAGGACTTCACCTTGACGCCACATCTCCTGGAAGAGCGCAGTCAGGTGATCCATGAGTTGGGGACCTCCGTGCTTGTAGACCTCAGCAGGGATCGCGTCCGATCCGGGTGCTTTCTCGCTAGAGAGCTGCTGCACGACCCTGATGGTTTCCAGGAGAGATGGCGGGAGGTCGAGGTCCGCGTTGTTCTCCACTTGCGGCAAACGCTCGATGGCGGCGTCAGAGATGGCGGAAGGGCGGTTGAGGACGCCTCGGAAATGCTCGGCCCATCGCTGCAAGATTTGCGTCTTCTCAGTCAGGAGAGTGTTGCCGTCGGCGCTGAGGAGAGGAGAAGTGCCCTTCGTCGGCGGACCGTAGACAGCTTTGATCGCGGAGAAGAAGTTCTTCCATTCGTTGCGGTCCGCGTAGCCTTGGATCTCCTCAGCTTTGCGAGCAGTCCAAGCGTCCTGCATCTCGCGCAGTCGTCGCTGAAGCTGTCGGCGACTGCGGTAGAAGGCAGCTTTGTTGTCCTCAGTGGGGTGATCTACGTAGGCTTTGTGTAGGCGGTTCTTCTCGGCGAGCAGATTGCTGATGACGGCATCGTTGTCGTCGAACCAGTCCTGGTGTTGGCGACGTTCGCGAACGAGGACGGATAGCGCTGTCGTCTGGACTGTGTCTCGCAGTTGGCACCATCGGTTCTCCACGGAGGCGTTCTCGGCATCGGGGGCGTCTGCGGCAGCAGCGATAGGAAGGTTGTCTAGCCGTTGAGCTAGCTCATTGCTGAAATGGAGGCGGTGAGCGGACAAAGACAACAAAGCAACATTCAGCTTACCTGGGGGTCGCTTACCTTGAGGTCTCCTGCGAGGCTGTAGGCGAATACGCATCTTCGAGATGACGAGGCGATGGTCGGTCCACCCGTCTGCTCCCGCGATCGCCTTCGTCACCAGCACGTCCCGCTGATCTCGCCTCCGGACGAGGACATAGTCCAGCAGCTGCCACTGGCGCGACCGAGGATGCCTCCAGGTGGCCTTCCCTCGCTCCGGCAGACAGAAGAACGTGTTTGTCAGGATGAGGCGGTGTTCTGCGCAGGTGCGGAGCAGCAGCAGACCATTATCGTTTGAGCCGGGGAGACCGTGGGGACCCAGCACTCCCCTCCAGGCAGTATGGTCTGTGCCGACGCGGGCGTTGAAGTCACCAAGGACAATCAACTTGTCCGCCTTCGACACAGTCGCCAAGAGTGCGTGCAGGTCCTCGTAGAATTTGTCTCTTGCGGCGGCGTCGGGGCTGCTCATCGGCGGAGCGTAGGCGCTGATGATGGTGGCGAATTTGCCCCCACCTCCGAGAGGCAGACGGAGGCTCATCAGGCGATCGTTGATGCCCTGCGGCAGACAGGGCAGTCGTCCCACGATGTCGGTCCGGATGGCAAAGGCGACACCCGCGTCACGTCGCTCTGCCCTGGGTCGACCGCTCCAGAAGAACGTGTAGCCGGCACCCACCTCCTCCAGTTGGCCTAGTTCGGAGAATCGGGTCTCGCTGAGTGCGGCGATGTCCACCTTGTAACGCGCCAGTTCTCGTGCCACTAGCGCCGTCCTCCGTTCCGGTCGGTTGCTCCTCGGATTGTCTAAAAGGGAACGAACATTCCAGGCTGCCAGAGTGAGCGGGCTCACCCTGCCAGTCTGGCGACTGAGGCGGCGAAAAGTAGGAGTAGGAGAAGAAGAAGAATAGGCTGGAAGAGGAAGAGAGTGATTGTTGTTGTTGTTGTTGTTTCGGTTTTGGCTGTTTTGACCGTGTGTTTTTTGTCTGCGGCCACGGCCAGCCTACAGACAGCGTGGTTCCCAGCGATCTTTAGGGCACCTTTTCTAGCCCTCTCCCCCTCGCGGGGGCAGGCAACGCATCCCTGAACAGGGCTGCCCGGTTATCCCAGACGGCTGCGGACTCCACTATGGGCCACGACTTTTGTTAGTGAGAGAACTACCCGAATTAGCCTGGGACCTTGGTGGTGATGGTGATGTGATGGAGTGAAGTAGGAGAGAGCATACACACAACCTAACGCTATGGGACTTACAGCTAGCTAGAGTGGACAAACAGACACAGTCATCAGTCAGAGACAGAAGTGAGAGGGCACCATTCAAGTGTCAATCACCGTAACACCTAGCTATTAGCAGAGAGAGGCATAAACTGACAGACAGACAGTCGCAGCAGGCAGCGAGGGTTTCGTCTAGCTATTAGCAGACAGACTAGCATACAGAAGGCAGGCAGCAAGAGCAGCATACGACAAGGAACTTCAACAGAAAAAGGAAGAAACAGAGCAAATTCACTTGCATGAGGGGGAACTTACCTGGTGGCCTCCTGCGATGGTCCAGGCAGAGCCTCGTCTCGACGATGTCGACGCGAAGATCCATCCGGCCAGCGCAGACCACAGTACCGCGCGTGCAGGTGCACGCACGAATACCCTCACCTGGTTTATCCCGCCGGTCGAGACGGTTGCCCGGGATGTGGCCGCTGAGCAGAGCCCAGCTACGTGGAGCCACAGGTGAGAGTTGAGTGCCAGCAAGTGGACGCTAGGCGTAGTCTCACCTGCAAGCAAGTGAGCGACCACTACGACCTTCACGTGAACCCACCGCTGACACCCCTACACCCCAGCAAACACACACCCCTCATCGTTCACTTAAACCTTACTTTAATAAATTGCTCCGGTAGAATAAAGCTGTCGCATGCACAACTCACAACATAGATCCAGTCAAGAAGATCTAGGCAGTGGTCACAACATCTGTCAGAACAGAAAATGTGTAGGCAACTCCAACAGCGTATAATGCATTTTCGAGTCGCGTCTAAGTTGACTTTCTCCACTGTGCGTCTGGCCTGGAGCGCTCTTTTGTTAGGCACACTGGCATGAGCTAATTTGCATCGTAGTTATTTGCATCTAAAGGAATTCATGGTAGACAACACCTGTGGGAATCTGAACTTGCTGCTGGTAATGACGTTCTACCATCAGAAGCAAAGTACATGAAAACAGAAAGTAAGGGTGTGTGCTGAAGTACTTGACTACTTGACCTTTGACAATCTTGTCACGTTTGTTTTACTGTAGCATTTGTTTTAACGTGACGAAGACTCCGCCGCTTGTAAGCTTCGCGCCGCTTGCATGCTCTCTGGTCAGGTCGTTGCACATTTTGAATATTAATTTTATTCACTTTCTGGCCTTCCTTACCTCTCTCCGTTTATGAGGTTAGTAAGCCGTAGTTCGTTAGTTCGCGGGAACGACATAACTTACGTCAGGTGATGCCCCCTATTTTTTGCAGATACTTGTACTCAGTCTTGTTTTGTCCCTGCAAAGGACCGCGTGGGAGTTGTGCTGGATCAATTCCTGGGCAAGATGAAGGCAGGGCACACAGTATCGGACTGTGCACGCATTAAAATCGTCTACCATAAAGTGTGGTGGCACGCCTAGTTGCAGGCTCGCAGCGCACCAGCCACCTGCGCCCTCTCCCGACTCCGCTGCTGACTCTGTTTTGACACCGGATCCAGGAGGGGTAGAAAAGAGCGAGTGCGGTAGATGCAGTGCAAGTCTACCATCAGTGCAAACTAATCTGCATCCACCCTGCTGCGGGTCACACAGGGGACATCGCCAGAGAAGACGATCGAGCTGGCATTTCGAAATAATCGTGTATTTTCTACACGAATGGCCTTTTTATGACCAACAAGCGTAGGGTGTTCTAACCCCTGATTTAAACTTTTGACCACCACAACGGCCTGTGCTGCAGATGCGTTAGATCAGGACGGCGGTCATATTGACTCTCGAGCTGCGCTGAGTCCGCACGAGTCCATAGCCATTGTCGCACTTGCCTGTGTGTGGTGACACACCTTAAACGCATACCTTCATAGCGCACCAGTTACTGCGCCCAGTTCAAGCTAACAGTTGGCTGAGAGTCGTAGTATGAACAGTTGCCAACTGACAGGATAACTGAGTCGTTATGGGGACAAAGAGTCAGGCTGCAATAGATCCTTCTTAAACTTACCTTTATGGCGCGTAGACAGTCTGTTTAACCATGTCAGCCGCTGAGAGCCCATCAGTCTTTATCCTACCATCGTAGTAGGGTGTACGCTGGGGTCAGTTAGGTACATGAAGTCACATTCTACTGCCCTATAAAAGAGTATACACACAAGTCGTCGTTGCTTGGCTCACCTAGTAGAGACGGCGGTGGGCATGATTTTTCCTGATGATCGAACCTTTAGGTTCAGGTTACTTCGAAGGCTGGTCTCCGGTGTCGGACGAACTTCCGCATTTCTTATTCAACGTACCGGCTACTCGGGTATGACTGAGTGACGACGGCTAGTAAGCCAGAAATGGCCATCCCAGTCTCCCCCCTGACTTTGTCCGTAATGCTCTTCTGCTACCAAATCATCACAATGCTTATACGTCACCAAATAAAATTCAGTGACTTTCCCAACTTAACCGAAGTTTTTTGTGTTGCCTTGAAATCTCAACCATGGGCAGGGCTTTAAGGTATTCGATGCCAGCTGTAGTAGTATCCATCTGAAGCTGTGTAGGCGGAAACAAACTTTCTGTTTTCACTCGGATGGTTAATGCACAAGAGAGCTATCTTTTCTCCACGTCTCTGACTTCTGTCTCGAATAAATGATGTGCGAGAAAGGCAGAGTTTTGGCCCTTTGCATGCACAAATGAGAGCAATTTTGCTGCCTCGGGTTGCAAAACTAAGTGGCTGCTGAAGGCATTGACATTGTAGCATACCCGTGAGAAGCTAGCCTGAACCGTGGAATCTCAACTAGCGTGCCAGTAACGCCTACTCGCTATTGGCTCAAGACGGCATATTCTGGAGTTTGTCTGAGCCAATCGGAGTGCTCTACTGGGTCAACCGCGCACTCCCGATGGACGTCAACCAGGCGGCTAACGGACGCGCGACGCCTCCGGCTAGAGCCAACAGGTAGGAAACCACGTCTGTGAAGTGGTCTCCAAGGCGCACCTAGCTTTTTGGGACATATCGGATAAAATCACACTTTCTTAATGATGTTTTTGCCAATGTGAAGTCTTACCTAATTCTAAACTAAGCGGTGCAAAAAATTTCAAGACTTGTAGAGCGTGGGCAGTTGCCTAAAATACACTTGAACTGGAAGCGAGTATTTTTGTACTTATTTCCACATTAATATTCTGTATGCCAGCGTTCCATAAAAAATATTAGCTAGTGACCAGTTGTTGAATAATTAATTACAATGTTCTTACGCCAAGTAATATAGGACAGTAATGCTTTCTGAAAATCGCGATCAAAAGGCTTCCTCCCATAGGCATCAGCGGAGTTCGCTGGTTACCTTGTAAATTAACGAGGAGACGATCACTAGGATTGCCATTTGCGCAGACTGAGAATTGCACTTCGATCATAATCATATTTTTACATTGTTCAGCATCAAGATAAGTTCGGCACAGTGAGGAAGAGAGATAGAACAAAGTAGGAGAAAGAAGAATGAGTGGAAATACAGTGAGTGACCTATCTCATGAAAGGTTGGCTAAAATTCTGAAATGCGTTTTCGATTAGGAAGGATTACTTGGTCGCAGTTGTAATACTGATTATCTTGAGGCATACTCTTATAACATTTCGGACTCGGCAGGATGTCGGCTTTTAAATGCACTTCTTTTCAATCTCCTGCAGAAAGCGTGCTCGGTAAAAAAAATGCTACTTATGTAGCATGCATTTTTCAGATTGATTTTCGATGGTCTTGGAAATTCAAATATATTTTATAGAAACCATAAACAAAAATATGCTTTCTTTTAGTCAATCAATAGAGAATCACGTCTTCTTTACATTTTATACTTAAGGAAGGAGTATAATTAGGTTTTAAAAAGTTTTTAATTATGAGACTTTTTAAGACCGCGAAATGTCAATTCACATAGCATCGTACCTGGACGTTTACGACTGCTTCTCATGAAATGTACAACATGGTCTGCATCCATTGCAAAATTTTATGGACTCTGTATGATATCTCTTTAATAGCTTAGAAAAATATGTGATTTTCTTTACGCGGAACGAATGCACCTTGTAGAGTGAAATCACTAAGCTCTAATGCAACGAATGTTCAGGCTCCAAATTCTTCGGCAATCAGAAAACTTTTTTAAAACCTAATTATACTCCTTCCTTAAGTATAAAATGTAAAGAAGACGTGATTCTCTATTGATTGACTAAAAGAAAGCATATTTTTGTTTATGGTTTCTATAAAATATATTTGAATTTCCAAGACCATCGAAAATCAATGTGAAAAATGCATGCTACATAAGTAGCATTTTTTTTACCGAGCACGCTTTCTGCAGGAGATTGAAAAGAAGTGCATTTAAAAGCCGACATCCTGCCGAGTCCGAAATGTTATAAGAGTATGCCTCAAGATAATCATTTATGTCTTCTAAGACGTTAACCGGTGCATCAGTTTTAGTTTTTAGTCCGAATTCAGGGCGGATTTTTATATTTTCCGTCAGCTAAATGTCCACAATTAATCTTGATAGTACTGAAACGAAAGTGTCTTCAAAGCATCTAACTAGCCGTTATTGTTGGCGTTAACAACAAAAATCGAGATACAGTCGGCCCAAGAACACGTAAACACCGGGTGGTAAAGGTGAGCAAGAACCCGGGTTTCAGCCAAATCTGACTGGTGAGGTATAGAAGACACAGCCAGCATAACTGTGCCTATGGTTCACTGGTTTACTCACTAAAGCGTGCCACGTAGTAGATGCGCTGGACCAACCGGGGGGCCCTATCGGTGTCCATCATTCGGAGTGCGGTGGTGGACCTCGTTGCCGCCTCTCATCGAGTCACTTGGGATTCATGCTGCCTCTCTATTGCTGTTGTTGGTTAAAATCCTGGCCAGGTGTTCGTTATACACTAGGAGATTTGGTGGTACGCCTAGGTGCGTGTTTACGACGTGCCAGCCACCTGCGTCCCCTCCTGCCTCTGGTCATGAAACCGGGTCCAGATGGCGAAAGGAGGAGAGAGCGAGGTAGATGCTGCGCAAGGCTACTGTCACTATAAACCATTTCGTGCGCAAGTCGCCGTCCATGCTTTCACCCTGCATATGGTTGGCAAAAAGTTTCTTACAAACTAGCGTCCATGCGATAATTATCGACAGTTGAAAAACAACACTGTCTCAGACAGAGGTCCACTTCCCCACCTCAATGATCTTTCCTCGGTCTAGCTGGTGCATTAATCTTTTCCAGCACTGAACCAGTCAACGCTTTCCATTAAATGCCCCCGTTGAAGAAACCCCCAGAACGACGATCAGAACTCCATTCTTCAGGATGTCTTCTTGACTTCGCAACTCTGTGCAGACATCCCAACGCGCTCGTGTTCATTCATGTTGACGATCTTCTAGTTGCTAGCTCCGATGAACATGAACACCTTCAACGCTTACGGTACATTTTTGAGCGGTTGGACTAACTGAGCATTTTTAGCAATGCCTCTAAATGTATTTATGGCTTTCTCTCACTCCTATCCTTAGGACACCGCGAAGATGCTTCCGGTTTTTAGATGCCTAAGTTTAAACTATTCGTGAGTTCCCCACTCCCACTTCTTTCCGTCAACTGCGCCGTTTTATAGGCCTTGTCAGTTTTTGTCGAGGTTTCATCCCTCACTACTCTCAAATGATATTGCCGCGGGAACAACTGTGAGTTTTCTTTTCCTGACACAGCTGTGAACGATCTTCAACGTTGCCGACGATATCCAATGTGTGTCGCACCGCAAGGTGAGAGCAGGCACGGTGAGTAGTGCGTGAATTAGTTTATAGCGATAGTGGGCTTGCGCTGTGTTTTATGCACTCCCTCCTCCTCCCCCACCAGGGCCCAGTATTACGACAGAGTCAAGAAGAGCGGAGGTGGGGGAGGCCTGGTCGTGCCCGCACCTTGGCGCTCCACTCCGCAGCCCCTGGTCCTTACATCAAATAACCAGGATTTTAACCAACAACAACAACACCAATGAGGGGTCGGCAGAGGTCCCAATGTGCGCGACCCCTGCCGGCAGCTGGGTCTGCTACCGCATCCCCAGATGTTGGCATTGCTTGTGGAGCGCATTCCTATAACGCCTGCCAGTATCCGATATGTCTCCCCTGTGTTGGTTCAGCACATTTACCGCGTGACTCGTTTAGGGGGGGTAGGCCTTTCCTCAACGGTTTTCGCGACAGCTTGCTCATGGAGCCCCCTCGTAGACGAATCATTCTGGCCGTCCACACGCCAGCAGCAGCACTCACAACTGCGATCCTCATTTGCACAGCTCGGCGAGTCATGAGCTTCTTCTGTCAAATTGACTGCGACACCACCTGGCGGATACCGTTGTAGTGGAGGTGAAGGAACTTATCGGCACCTTGCTGTCTCAAGAGACAGACAACACTCACATCTTCAATAATTTGCGTAATTGAGTTCCTAGGGGGTCTTCTTTGCAATCTGTTCGGACGGGTTCCATGAACGAACTCCTAGGTGACAACGTTTTTTTTTCGGAGTTTTACGAGCTGTAGTTACAGGATTGTTACTTGTCGCGTTTTTATGCATTACTTCAAAGTTCTAATTGTACTAAGAGGGGGGGGGGATTTCTCAGTTCAGAGGAAGTTTGAATCTGGGAGAATTTTTGGGGTTTTGGCCTTTTTACACGTGCCGTTTAGTATTCCTAGGTATCTGCATACTGTGACATTATGATATAGACGTTAGAACGCCTCGTGATAGGGACATGAAGTAAGTTAAGTCATGTAATCAATGGGACAGGAAGTCTGTCGGTCTGACGTTTTTGATTCTCCCTTGAAGTCATCATCAGAGACAGTCTCAGACAAGGGTAGTGGAGGCACAAGGATTGCGGTATTTGTAATGCGTGGTGGTGCGCACCGACTGCGACCTCAAGCAGTGAACTCGAGGGCTGCTAATTATGGAGAAGACACATGTCATGTGATTTGTAGGTCCCGCGAACAAGCTACCATTTGGCATGCAAACAAGTTTTTGAAATGCTGGAAGCTACTCTCGGGCAACTTTATATGCCAAATTTGCATCTAGCCACTGTCTTCAGACGCGAATTTTGACCCTCGACACGTCACGCACCGGGTTCACAAAACCAGCGCCCCGTGGCGGTTTGGGGGAGAGGCGAACAGTGAGACAACTCCTAGTTAGTTGACGAAACGTTCATATGGGGGTCTGTAAAATTGGATTTGTGCGATGACATCAGCTTTGACTAGTAGGCAACCTTGGAAGGTCTAGCAATTAAGGAAGATTTGCTTCCCTGTGGTGAAGTGAGTTAGTGCGTGAATAATGCAACGCAAGACACCCACCCCCTCTAGTATAGAGTTGGTTGGTATTTACTCCCAGTGGCTGATGTTATCTCAAATCCATCATCCTTGGTATTCACCTCGCCAACCAAATTCCTGTGCTCTCTTCTTAGAGGAAGTTGTAAGTGATTGAAACTCGCTAGAAACAGCCTGACTTTCAGTAGCCTTAACTTCTCAACAGGCCATTTACAGACTGCATTACTCGCATAGACACTGCTTCCAAAGGCTATTTACCTTGACTGGACTTTACGTCACCTCGACCGCATCACTCTGGCCCAGCACGTCTATCGATATTCGATAGTGGGCTCGTTCACATTTGACCTGCCAGACAGCCAAAACTCAGGCGGAATAACAAGGCCCCCATGAGCACATTTTCCAAATGTACACATGGATCTGGCGGGTCCTTTGGCAACATTCCAAGGTTGCAACTAACAGCTCACTGCAATTAACCGATTGACGCGATGGCCTATCGCGGCAGCTTAAGCCATGGGGAGATGCTAACCACTGCGACCGTCAGGCCCAGTTCCGAACGGGCAGAGAAGAGGGGGACGCCGTCTGGGAGGATGCTGCATTCTACACAGAGGTTGGTGGGAGCTGGCAGTCGGATCAGGACACGTCCAACGCTGCGAGAGCGGCGTCTGCGGGTATGAGACAGTGGAGCAGTCGTCGTAGCGCCTTCAGCGAGGTCATGTCTGAGTCGGTCTCGAATGTGATTGGTCAGTTTGGACAAGCGGCATTGGCCGAGGACTAGACTGCAATGCGTGCACACGTACAGGTGGTCACAAGAGGCTCAGCGTTGCAACATGATGTCTAAACTCCGAGCCATCTTTCCACGCTCTCCAGTTAACGTGTTCTTCTCTGTTTGTCCGAGTAGACAGCGTTCATATGCCCCTACAACGAACCTTTTCGAGTCATATGGCACACAGACAAGTATTTCAAAATGGCTCGTGAAGATAGGTGGTCTGAATCTACCGTTTGAAGGCGGCTTAGACTGAGCCTCATTCGCTCACCCCAATAGTCTTCAACTCACGCCACGGTGACACCTACGATTTCTCCGCCCCCAAATTACACCAGACAAGCGTCGTGCCCAGCGATGTCTACTGTGTGCTCCACAGCTAGGTGATAGCGGGCACAGCGACTTGTGCACGAGTTATTTCATTGTGGTGTCAGACTTGCACAGCATCTACCGCACTTCCTCCTTCTCCTCCCCCCAACCTATACCCGGTGTCAAGACAGACTCATGAAGACCGGAGGTGGGGGAGGACGCAGGTGGCTGGCACGACCGGATCCGCACCTAGGCGTGCCACTTCACGCTCCCTGGTCCACAAAAACACTTCATTAGAATTTTAACCAACAGCGGCAACACCACAACTGAGCAGAAGGACAAGGGTGACTGGGCGACAGTGCTCACGATCTGTATACCCAACGGGAGCGCAAGCGCGTCTGTTGGCAGGTGAGCAGGTGTTAGGGAACTGCCAACGCATACCAGGCTGCGAAGGCCGCAGTTTGTTGATACTGGCATAACAGGCTCTCACAGACCTTTACATCCTACTCCACCCTCCCAACTGCACCCCCTACGCGCAATGGTCGTCGTGTCCGCCCCCCCCTAACATTTGTATATCTCACCCCCCTTTTGTACTTTTGAACTACGTCATCCTAGGAGGGGAGGTACTGTGGTGATGCAAAGTGTTTTGTTTTAATAGGCTGAAAAATGCCTGTAAACATAGGCACAACTTTCATTAACAATTCTCCTCACACCATCACTCCAAAGCTAATGTATTTCTTCTCATTTGACTGGTATAAATATCCTGGGATCAATTAATCATATGCGTCGGGGATGGGTCTGTGTACATTCTACGCACCCTACCCTCCACAAAACAAAATGTCCTACGGAGAGGACGACAGAAAATCCCGTAGAGGCGACCCACGTATATTCAGGTCGTCTTCCCGCTAAACAAAAGCTGTATAGTGGAATTCGGCAGCCGTCATGAATGACTAAACAGCTATATTTAGGGGTATCACTGCATATCCCCCCTCGCAGGGGGAGAGGGTAGGAATAGGTGCCTCAAACATTGCTGGTAAAACACGTGGTCGGAAAGGTGAGCGTGGCCTGTGAAGGCCGAAACATTACAAGAAACAACATCTGCTCCCATGCCATCGCCTACGGGCTTCAAGAAGGGCAGCGTTCACTCTTCTTTCAGATGGTGCAGTTTTGAAAAGTCCATAAAGAAGGACAGCTTTGATCGTTCATTAATTGGTACGCTACAAAGTGGACGTTAAGGCTCTCAGTGACACCTGATTCTCCGAAGAGGAGGTAGAGGCAGGGTACAGTTATTTTAGGACATGAGTCTGAGGGTAGAGCTACCAGATGACGGCAAAGGGTTGTCTTTCTTGCCGACTGCTGAGGGGACTGACGTAATTGGTACTGTCCTCGCGGACTAAAGAGTTATATCTCACGAGTCCCTAACCTTGAAGACACCAAGTGAAACTGAGTAGTAAATAATATAGAGATTCTGAATGTTAAGTAACCTGACAACAGAGCGCGACAGCAAAGCAGGCCAGCAAGGCGGGTTGTGCAGGCGTGTTGCTTTTCGTCACACTCAAACAAGCAATCCGGACAAAGAAAACGGGACTAAATTGTCAAAGGTAAATTAGGCTGGTACCTCACCACAGGACCACCGCCTTGTCATCTTCAAAAATGTCAACGCTAACAACTTGTATACACTCAATGCCGACTGCTGGGAAGGGGGGCGAGGGAGTGCCAAAGGACTGACTTATACTCAGAGTTGAGGAGATCGAGGGATATTGTCGAAGGAAGCGAATAGGTGGGTCGTACATGGGAACAGGGTTTCGTCCATAATCGATCCTTACCATGGTAGTGCCAGGTTTATCACTTGGTCCAACTGCTTACAGAGTTCTGGTTTCCTCCTCCGTATTGCAGCGGCCTCTGCAAAGCGCAAGAGACGTCCGGCCGTCGCCCGAAACCGGACCTTGAATGCAACCATTGGGTCCACCGTATGACCCGTGTCCACTAGGTGCTTCGTGATTGAGCTCCTGGGTACCTTATTTTCCGCCTTAAGCAGCCACTTCGGCATGTGTTCAGCTGACCGAGCTGCCAACTGCAGTTGCGTGCGCCTAATGTACTTGCATCCGCAACTTCATGTAAACTCATAAATACAGTTTGATGTGGCGTACATAGGCAAAATATCTTTAGCTGGTCTAACTGGGATGGCCGTTGTGGTGCTTATGAACAACAATTTAGAGGCGGCATACGTCCTTTCGATTGTGCACCGAAGTCGTCGCTTGATTACGTTTGTCACGTTATCACCCTTGAAGGGGAGGTAGATAGTCACTGACTTTTTAGGTACAGATATTTCTTCAGGAGTTTCTTGTCTGGGATGGCGATATTTATCGACGAATATCTCTGGATACTCGTTTGCAAGAAAAACGTTCTTTAGGAAAGTAAGCTCGTCATCGATTGTATCTGAGGAGCAGATTCTGGTGGCTCTGTTGAACAGGCACAAAACCAAGTTCCGTCTTCTCTGAATTGGAACGAAACTGAGGAAGTGCATGTATTGTCCTTTCCAGGTGGGTTTTCGATAGATGGATCTCTGAATAGAGCCATCTGCCCGCCTACGTACAAGAATATGCAGGAAAGGCAATGTGTCATTCTTCTTATACTCGATCGTAAATTTGATCTTTGCATGTGCTTTGTTCAGAGCCTTGAGTAGTAGTTTTCCCTCGCCTGGGTTTTTGACTATGGCGAAAATGTCATCCACATATCGCCTATAGAATGAGGCTCGTTGTAAGTTCCGAGCTAGTTTTCGCTCTAGATTAGACATGAAAATGTCCGCTAGGACTGGCTCCAATGGACTGCCCACAGCTACACCGTCGATCTGTCGATAAAGCCGCCCATTGAACAAGAACTGTACATTCTTTGTACATATCTGTAGTAGTTTCCGCAGTTGCTCTGGTGGTAGGTGTGTTTCACCCACATGCTCACAAATTATGTCAATTGTTTCATCCAGTGACACGTTTGCAAACAGGCTCTGCACGTCAAGCGAGATCATTTGTTTATTCAGTAGATTCTGATGCTTCAACTCATCTACGAAGGAGAAAGTATCTTTGGCAGTGTAAACGGCAAGGTTGCGTCTGATTGGTTCGATTTATTGCACTAACCATTGGGCAAGTTTATGTTGAGGTGAATTCCTCATTGATAAAATCGGTCGTAATGGTACCCTTGGTTTGTGCAATTTTGACAGTCCATGTAGTCTGGGAATATGCGACCCTACAGGCCTAAGACACGCAGCCAAGTTCTCGTCTATTATTTGCTTTTCAAGTAACGATTTAACCTTGCTCCCAATAAGTTCTTCTAGCGCTTTTGTTTGTTCTTTCTCATGGGCTTTCGAGGAAAATTTGCTGGTGTCACTCAATATCGCTTCCATCTTTCTCACGTAATCAGTCTTGTTTAGGATCACGACCCCGCTTCCTTTGTCAGGTCTTGAGATGACGACTTCAGTAGTCTTACGTAGGTCAGTTAGGGCCGAGATGTGTTGTCTAGTTAGCAGTGAGCGTTTCGTAGTCGGGAAAGTTCTGTATTGATAGGCGATATCTACGAATTTCGCTTTCAACCATCTCACATTGTCCTCTGACTTCGGTGTTAATTCCGATAATTGGTGATATAGGTCTTCAAATTGAGCCTCAATCTTCGTCGGATTTATTTTTCTTCTCGGATGACTTCTCTCCCCCCCCCTCGCCATTTGCAGCCGCATTCCAGACCCATGTTTCAGGTTACCTATCACGTTTTATCTCTCTAGGTCGATCGTTGATTGAACAGTTTACCTCGTCATATTACTATGCAATGACCGTACGCAGCGGAATGAGAGGTCTTGAAATTTATGACGTCAGTAAATTCTGCATGCTTTGTCGCCTTTGCCTTATTCAAATTTATTCTGGGAAAACATTGCTTCAATCTACTGACTATAGCATTGACTAGACCAAGATGAACAAATTCTTTCCGACCATCGAAACGGTCAACTATCCAATAGCCAGGGAGACTGCGCCACCGATGCGCTAGGGTGGTACAACCCTCCTGATGGAGATGTCGCAGATCATGGAGCGCTGCGTTGCACATTTCCAGGGCGTTCTTAAGCAGCCACTCACAATCTGCGCGGAAGCCATCAACTTACCTTCTCATATCGACACCTACTTCCGCCTTGATCGTCCGCTCTCCCTCCCTGAGACAATCAGGGCAGTGCGACAGTTTCCCACGGAAAGGCACCGGCAGCAGACGCAATTTCAGCCGAAGCCGACATGAACGGCGGACTATAAGTCATGGGAGATCTTGCCTCTTTGTTCCAGGAGACGTCGCGACACGTAAGCATCCCCCTGGACTTCAAGGATGCCACTGCGTAAGGAAAACTGATAGCTCTGTGATGGTCACAGACTTGTCCCCCTTACAACAATATTGGGGACAAAATGCTTGGTCGTACTCTACTCAATCGTCTGAGTGTGCATCTGGGCCAGAGACTTCTTTCAGAAACGCATTGCAACTACAGGGCAAATGTCAGGAATCTAAGACAACTTTCCACACCACCTTCTTCGATCTGAAAAAGTAAGCTTTCCTACAGTGAAACGTAAAGAATTTTAGAGGATCGTGCCAACGTTGGTATATCTGGAAAATTCACACAAATGGTAGCACACCAACACGATGGGATGGTGGAGTCGTCCTCGGAACATTCGCGGTGATCCGTTGAGTGGAACGAGGCTGCATACTTACTCCCACGATGTTTTCCGCTGTGCTGATAGGCTCCTGCCGTGAGGAGCGGTCGAGGATCGAGGTCGACTACCGAGATGACAGAAGAACGTTCAACAGTTTGCAGATAGTCGTACGCTGAGGAAGTGTAGCGGAGAGGTGCGCCTCCTCAGCTTCGGCAGCACAGAGGAGACAGTGATCCCGCATCAACCGGCGTCAAATGCTGACTACACCGAACCCCCTATCAATGTTGGTGGGACTCATCGCACCGCAGTGGACAACTTTGCGCATAAGGTTACAGGCCAAAACAGGGGAGACTAAAATGATCATTTCTGGAACATTGACCGTCATCAGCCAGTCATTCCAAATTTCGCATATCTTGGGGCAAAATTTCAAGAAAACATCACGATCAACGACAAAATCACAAGTCCGATCTTCGAAGCCAGCCAAGTTTTCGGCCGGCCTAAGCATTCTGTCTGGAACCCTGGCGACATTCTACTCAACATGAAATCAAGAACGTAATGGACTGTTATCCTGACAACGCTCTTTTACGGAGCGGAGACATAGACTGTGTATAAAGGCCAAGCAAGGAATATCATTCGTTTTCAGCTTAAGTGCCCCCGAATAATGCAGATGGTGAAGTGACAGGGAAGGATGCCGGACACTGGGTTCATGGTAAGAACCGGGGTCCTTAGTTGGGGTAGATATAACTGCAATGCAGCGACCACATCATAAAGACAGATCATAAACGCCTGCTGAAGAGGTTATTCTACGGTGGTATATCTATGGATGGTCACAGACAAGATGGACAAAAACAGCCCTACAAGGACACCTTCGAGATTTCCCTCAGGCACCTGCGTGCCAACCCGGAGATCTGGGAAGACATCAGACAGGATCGGCGGACGTGGCGAACTGTCGCAAGGACTGTAGCCGTTATCTTCGAAACAAACCTCCTAGCCGTTGTCAAGGCAAAGAGTAATGTTCATGAGACTCAAGTGTTACGCACGACTGACGCACACACCCAACCCCTGCCATTATGTCCACACTGTCAACGGACATTCCGGCTACGGATTTTGCTCATTAGAGATTCGCAAAATCGGTGCAGTGGTAGCACAACGAATCCGCATCCCATCTCAGAGCACACCACCACTTTCGCCGCCATTATTAACACCATTGAGGAAACTCCTACCGTCTTACAAAACACTACAACCATCTCTCTATCACCAGCAATGTGGACTCAATTCCGACCTGTCCTTATTGAGACCGCCCGCACACATCGGCCTGGTTGATCATTTGCGACCCTCTCTAAAGCAACTTCGCGGGGATCTCTTGAAAGCCTTCCGCGTTGTAAAGGGGTTGAATTGCAGTCTGGCCTTCGAGGACTTTTTTGAATTTGCTACCACGACCAATCTCTGAGGTTACCCGTTAACAGTGCGAACTCATCAGACAAGGCTGGATGTGCGGAAGTTCTCCTTCTCTATTCGAGTGGTCAAACCATGGAATGCCCTTCCCGCAGATATTGTGATGTCACCATCTATACAAAGTTTTAAAAAAATCTGGACATATTAATGTTCCGAAATGACCATGAGCGATGAGAAGTACAGCTCATCCCCTGTAACTCGTTCTAGTTTTGTCTTACCATTATGGGCGGGTTTGAACTATTTCAGCCCAGGACATTTATCTGTATAGCGCACATTTTTTACGTTGCAAATAGGGTATTCAAAGGCTTACGCCTATTTCCCTCAATAAACTGAACTGAACCCGTCACGCTGCGACCAGCCAATCCGACATTCGTCTGTCACACAGGCCTCGCCTTTCTACAACGCCACATTACATCCAGAAGTTGCATGGGTCTGTTTTGCCATGTAGGTATCCAAAGAAGCGGAGTATACAGCGGTCTTTACAACAGCCCAACCATACATCGGAATACTCCTATACTACCAGCACTACTTACTTCATCCCCGCGAACGTCGCTACAACAGCATTCTAGGGCAACGTTATACCATACTAAAAGCACAGGTACTAGCCAAAAGCCCATGCAGGGGTGTTTCGCCTATATTCTGTCGCTGTATGGCGCAGCTGCGTGGGGTTCGGCTCGTCAGTGGGTCCCTCAGCATTCCCCGTCTGTTTTCTGGTAGATACTCCAATCTAGAAATTGTCGCTTCTTAATTTCCTCAGAAATTATCTACCAAGTTGGAGTAGATCAGTTTATTCAAGGTCTATAGGCTCAGACCGAGAATTTTATGTATGAATATTTGGGTCAAAGTCCATCAGCCACAGAGAGTAACCGCGTAATATTCATTAACTGCCGACAGACAGCTAGTCGTTTACTTTAGGGTAAGGTGATACCAGTCTGCGCTACCATACCGCTGCGTCATGCAGCGGCAGAATATCGGCGAAACACGCGTGTGTGTGCTTTTGGCTAGTACCTGTGCTGTTAGTATGGTATCACCTTACCCTAGGGTATACTACTAGCTGCCTGTCGGCAGATAATGAATATTACGCGGTTACTCTCTGTGGCTGATGGACTTTGACCCAAATATTCATACATAAAATTCTCGGTCTGAGTCTATAGACCTTGAATAAACTGATCTACTCCACGTTCTTAGATAATTTCTGAGGAAATTAAAAAGTGACAAATAACAGCATTGCCATACCGACAGCTCACTAACCACGGTCGTATCCTTTCCCTACTGTCACCGTACATCTGAATCATGAATCGTCCTGTAAGCCACTTGCAAATTGATCGGACGGGGCTTGTCATCGGTGCTAGCTTGGTGGGGGAGGGGAGAGAGTGCGTCAGATGCTACGCCCACTCTGTGGGGCAAGCGATGGACGTCGTCGTCCGCAACAACCGAACTGTCCGACCCGGGCAAGTTTAGTTTAAACTGAAACAGAAGACCAAGCTGCAGTTTAGATTAAACGTAACAGGCCAACCTGTTTGCATTCATTCCTTACGGTTTGAAACAGAAAACATGAACACCATGTGCCAGTGTAGCATAACCAATTCCGGTCGAGTTTTTTTGAGGATCAGGCAGTGTAGAGTGGAGCGTCAAGGTACGGGCTGGGCCGAGCCATCCTCCGTGCGTCCTCCCCCGCCTCCGGTCCTCTTGACTCTGTCTTGACACAGGGTGTAGGTGGGGAATGAGGAGAGAGTGCGGCAGATTCAGCGCGGGTCCACGCTTACTAATCCACACTCAAGTACAGTGCTTGCTTCATCTTGCTGTGGAGTCCACGCTGGACATCGTCGGATGCGGCGGTCGAACTGTCAAGTGTCCGATTAGGGCTCCCAGTGAATACATCTGTCCAGCTGTAGGTAGGAGAGTCGAAGTCGCTGAGGGGATCAAACCCTTCTTGAATTGATCAGAACCGCTCATTTCAAGGTGGCGCAATATTCAGCAATCTGGGCTTCAAATGTAACTTCCCATTGTGCTCAACTCAACCATACATACAAGTGCGGAAAGGCTGAGTATAGGAATGAAGATTAGTGAAGAGCGCCCGTCTAGCGCAGACGGGGAGGGGCATTTTCCGTTTGCACGAGTGCTTACACCTGTCGGTTTGTGCAACCAAGCAGTTCTGACCCTTCGACGTGTTAATCTACACGTCCCCAGTCAAGTCGTCGGATGCTGTCTTTCGACAGTAACTCCTCGCAACTGTTCGTTTAGCACTAACAGTGAGGCTCAGGGAGACTGGCGAACCTGCTCAAAAAGGACTCAGTTGAAAAGTAGTGGGTCACAAAACTTACCGATCAAATAGCCTGAAGGTAGCTAAAATCTCAGGTATATTGATTTTAAAAAATTTGAATGCATCGTGTATAAACGGACCTCGTCGTTCAAAACAACCTGAAGCACCTATAGTCACTGACTGGTTAATTAGAACGCCCTCCATGGTTAACTAAACATTCATATCGATAAAGGCATGGAACAATTGAACACATCGACCTTTTTGCCTATGTAGACAGGTGAGATTCCTTAGGGTAAAAATGCACGCGTCGCCTCAGGACGAATTAATTTCAGGGTTTAAAGTTCGAGGCACAGTAACTAGGTGGATGTAGCCAACTGTCACACGGGCAGAACGTCGGTGATTTTTAATCTCGAAAACTGCAGAACGCAACAAATGCTGCCGATAGCAAAGTTACAATTCCTGCATGCTAAATGCGTCTGAAAAACGCTAGGCCGCTAGGCAGTGACGATTGCGAACAAGCCTGGAATTTCAAATGACACAGGTAGACTAAAATAGTAACCACTACCCACCACTCCCCCCCGGAAATAAAACATCAGACTGTACTGTATTCCGGTGAACACGGCAACTCCCGACACCCCTCCTACGTCACTGCTGAATACTGTTCCTAATACACGTAAGGATGGTACCGACAGGACCAATCCGCCAATATTGTCATCCCACCTTAACACGCACATGTCTGGACTATGTAGCTCCTAAGCCCTGTATCGCTGCAACGTGGATCGATAAAGAGGAAGGCCAGATCTTAGCATCCACTCTTAGGCGACCGAAATAGAGACGAGCAGCAGTTTACAGCGATAAAGGCAGGGGGAGATCGAATTGGCAGTCCTCTATTTGGAATGTGGTCAATGTCCTAGTGAGGTCAAAGGAAAGTTCGGTTCTAGTCATTTTGGCATGAGATCAGTCACTGGTAATTTAAGATGGAGCGTGGCCCAAACATTTTTTAATAAGACTGAAATAGAACCACCCCACTTCCCACTCCCCAGTCCTTGTGGACGCGGTAACCCTCAACACCACTCAGGCGTCCCTGTTCAATGCCGTTTTTAATGCCTGCACGAACTGTACCAGGAGAACCAACGCCTAATAATGTCATCACGTGTTAGCAAGTAGACTTCTTATCCGTTTATTTTTTTCAATGAAGACGAGAGTTTGAGTTCCAGGCCAGACCGGACGCATGCTCGGATCGCGCATATACGAACCTAAGCTGGTTGTGCGACGATGCGACGAATTATCCCAAGTGGCCGTTCGCACCTACGAAATGGCTCACAGTCACCAAAATAATCGCCAACGTCGGACAAAAAACAGGCCGAGAATTGATTGAAGCCTAGGCCTCGGATGCATACGTCTACCCAATAAAAGTGAACAGTAACCAGGTAAGCATAGATTTCAGGGACAAAATTCTAGGAGTTTGCTTGCTGAATCTGACAAGGAGAGTCTTTGAGCGAACCTGATTTATAACATTCTTTGCCCGAGCCTACTGCATACTGTAGGCCACCAAGGCTTGGGGCTAGCAGGGCGACATCGTCCGCGTAGTCGGATACCAAATCAACACAGCAAAATCTGTGCAGGGTCCTTCCTAGAATCCAGTCGATGACGCAGTTGAACAGAATGGACGACAGGATACAACCTTTTCGAAAGCAGAATCTGTTCGAGAGACGACGTCGTCCTTATTCTACGCATTCGGCAGTTGTGTCATCCCTAGTTATTTGCAACTGTATACTTCTTAAATCTGAAGGCTGAAGGTCAGGGATGCAGTTCACAAACACCTTGGCCTACCCAGAGTTCATGAGGAAATCGACAGATTCAGCGACTTCCTTCGCCCGTGATCGCCAAGGCATGAGGCTAGTAAGGCGACATCATCCGCGGAGTTGAGATCAGCTGGCGTCCGAATGCCAACTCAACACAACAAAAACTGTTTGGGGTCCCTCCGAGAATCCATTCGATGACGTAGTTGAACACAATAGGTGACAGAATGCAACCTTGGCGAACAGTTGTAACCGATTGCTATGCGGTAGAACTCGCGCTGTGGTGGAATGACAGTTAATGAGGATTTTCCGGCACACAATCTGATCCCATTATTTGCCACAGAGACTAACGACGGACGAAAGTAAACCCAGCGGCGAAGTCAAAAAAGCAAACGGCTATCATTTGCCAGTGGCCAGGACGGAATTTAAGAATGCGCCGCAGTATGAATACAGAATGCAGTGCATGACCGATCTCATGAAATGTTGGCCAAAATTCTGGAATGTGTTTCCGATCAGGAAGGATTACTCAAGTGGGGCAGTTACACTGATTATCGTGCAGCATAATGACGAAGCCAAAAACAGACAGCTGTCAGTTGCTAGTGGCCAGGACGACCCTAGGCAACAATTCGTCACCGTCTGATGCAACCCAAAGGCACACTGCCACTCACTGAAACCTCTGCAGTTGTCTACCACATATGGTGTAACAATAAAGACTGCAACCACGTCGAGGAAACCAGACGGAAGGTGCAGACCCGCCTGCACGAACACAAACCGGCAAATTGAAGATTAGATCCGGACTCACAGCTTGAGACTCACGCCGGAAAAAACTGGCCACAGTTTTGACATCCAAGGAGCAGCCGTCTTCGGCCGAGGTACCATAAAAACAGGAGGTCTCACAATTGAGACTTGATACTACGATGCCAACTCCATCGGCAGGCATCAAGACCTTCCTGCGGCCTATAAAGTCCTACGTAACTATCGTACGTCATGGCAAGGACAAGACGGTCACACGGGGCTTAAGAATACCGAGCAAACACGGCCCGTCAACTAATTCACCCAAAACGGGTCACAGAAGTGCAACCGACCCCCATTGGGCTGACGACACACAACGCAGGAGGCCGCCTACATTCACAGACAACGACCAGAGAGCCAAGGCAACCAAAGAAGAAAAAAATCGATCGGCCCAAGGTCAACTAATTCCGCAGTTTGTTTAAAAGTCTGGTCGACTCTTTTTACACAAAACGCTTTGATAATGGCGAACCGGGCAGGCCCTCCGAAACGTCAGCCATGCAATTTCTCTGGTCCGTTGAGCCTTGTCAGAGCAATGCCGACATCGATAGCGGACAGAAGGTAGTTGTCGGCAGTATTGATACGAAAACAGCACGTCCATACCACGACACTTTCCGTCCTCACGTTGCCCCTGTTTGTGCATCTGGGCACTCATGGTGCGATGCATGGCGAATCTTAACTGGGAACCTCATCTACTACTACCCAGAAAGCACGTTGGGCATTGTGGACACATGCCAACTACATCCGCATTACGAAAGCAACCACACTTCTGATGAAGATGGATATCGCCAGTAACGACGGTCGAACTACCAGGTCGTGTTGTTCGCTAAGAAGCTCTTGATCATTTTAAAGAAGAGCACAAGGAAGAGGGTCTCAGGGTGATCCTGTGAAAAAAAATGAGGAAGAACTTACACGAAGTCGATTGTGTTTCGAGTTATCACCTTGGTGATGGTTGAGCCACTCCCCTTTCTTCGGGTGACTGCGTCGACTAGCTGGGTCTGATCAGTTTTCCTAAATCTGGACTGACTCATCTTGACCTTCTCTCTGTGTATGTAATGACGAAGAATTTTATCAGCTGCAGGAAGCTAAATATGTCGCTCGAGCGTGGTTAGGCAGTCCCACCTGAAGTAAACACACCCCAGTCATCTGTAAAAGGGGACCGGTGGCAATAGGTGTTTTTACAGGTGGGGCCGGGGAACACACAGGCGACGAGGTCAAGTAGTCGTATGCAAGAGAAAAGCTATTGGGTGTGCGCGGTTGTACTTTGAGTGGTTGAGAAATAGTTGCGTTAACCCATAGCAGTAACCGGAACCCCTAACCCCAACCCCAACAGTATTGCATCCATCAGGTGGGGCTACCAAACCATCTCTTACCAATATGTCTTTTGATGGATTTGGTATCTGAATGTCACGCCTCAGGTGCAAGTCGTTCGCTCTCTGCGGTGCCCGGCACAAGATGGTCTCTCCTTTAAGGTCAAAGGTATGGCTGGTTTATACAACAAAATTTGTATGCTGAGAGCTCGGGTCTAGCCTCCACGTTGCCAATGTGTGCTTACGTAGCTGAATCTGTGATTTTTGTACCGTCTCCTCAAAGTACTTTCAGGCCCCATCATTGCAACACACTTGGCAGACGACCGGTGAGATCCCAGTTGGCGGTATTGCGTTCCCAGGTTATATGAAACTGCAGTGAAATGTCGTCTGGGGCCGATTAGCTATGCCTGCTCTGACGGGTTGTAACAGTCGAGAAACCGTCTATGTGAGTCGTTTGGTGTAGGAAATGCTCCCTCCTGCCAGATTCTGGGTTACCGTTCCTTTGGCCATTGAGTGTTCGTTCGCCGTTTGATTAGCTGAACAAAGTAGCTTGGATTACAAAGGTATATCTGCTCATCTCTTCCGACGGCTAGCATGCTACCTATGTTTCAACTCATTAGAATAGAGCACGGGCACCGCTACATTCGTAAGACAGGGTGATTTCTGCTACTGCTCTTCCTCTTAAGTGCCGCCAGGAGGAGAGCTGACGCGTGCGAATAGCCATCGAGAAATTTCTAGTTGGACTGTATCCAATGAAGTCCCGACGTAGGTTCTAAAATTGGCAACAAACAGTACTCATCCGTCCCACCCTCCCTGGCTGTCCAGCCAGATTGCGCATTTTTGGAAGAGCTGCCGACTGACCAGGACCGATTTATGACGCCGCCCCAGCTGCTAATTATAGGAACTCAACGATATATATATATATATATATATATATATAGGCAGAATAGTATTACCGACAAAGACAAGGGAGACTGGAATGGCCATTTCTGGCTTATTAGCCGTCGTCAGCCAGCCATACCCAAGCCCGAAGTGTGGAACACCCGAGCCTC
>CACRXP010000091.1:1019419-1037218 GCA_902702965.1 Spirometra erinaceieuropaei | reverse complement strand
CCGCCGCGGTAGAACTCCTCCACGCAATTTTGGGGCTGCCCCCGCGGGGAATTTCTGCTGATCACTGTTGTACGTAAAACGCGTTAGCAGGACTTGGCGTGTCTCATTGGCTCGTTAAGTGTACACGAGACACGTAGGCCGGAGGGATGTAAAGGCTCGTTCACTAGCTTTCGTTCCTACACAGCTGCGACCACACTTCTGCAGTCGGAAGGTCAGTGAGACGAGTGGCTGACAGCACAGTGTGTGGCTTTGCTCGAAAGACAGCCTAGGCTGACATTGTAATCCTCCCAACACTGTGCCTCATTGTCCACGTAAAACGTTATGTACAGCAAAAGAACAAGTACCCCTATGTGTAAACATGATAGCGGGGGGAGGGGCGAAGTAGGAGTGAACGAAAAATGGCGAGTGTCATCAGGCAATCGCAGGGAGAGGGGGGGAAGGATTATCACGGAACGGAATTTGCTGACGGATTAGCTGGATTGTTGCGGCAGTCAGACAGGAACTCCAAGCCAATGAACAATGACCACTTGGGGAGTACTGACAGGGGACAGCTGTCAGCATCCCGGCTGCGGGCTGCACGCGAGTGATGCATAGCGAAGGAGCTGGGTGGAAAATAAATACTCCAGATTTTAAGACTGTCCAGCTGCAGACCATATAGCGGTAATATTTTCAGTTGTGGTTAGATATTAAATCTGGAAAACTTGTTAACTACAATGAGGTCACAAGGCACGATAGTTCGGTCCCCTAAACGACGAAATTTACCATGTGCCCCAGATATGCGTGGACGCAGAACAGTGAATTGCATGTGAAGTAGTCTGTTATGAGGTAGACTTTCGCAGCACATACCTCGCCCTCTCCAACCTCACCCGCCTGGCCCCGATAGCGAGACAATGTCACAACGGCCGGAGATGGGCGCTGTGGCTGACAAAGTTAGACGGCCCGCCCACGCATGTCATACACGACCTGGTCTCCATACCAGATGTGGAAGTTTCACCGGGGACAACTCCGATCTCACACTGGACCCTCAGTCCCGAGAAAGACTGCTCCCAAGTCATGACTCTTAGCGCGTCCTGACAGACTCAGACGCGCCATGTTTACTGTAGTGGGAATGGTTCAGAAGTGCCGTGAAGATGGAATCTCCAGGATCGGTCTCTCTCCTTCTGCCCTCTTCCATGCAACCGAGCCTGTCAGCCAGCTGGTGGCAAAACTAGACGCAGTGGCTGATACGACGTGAAGGCCTACGTCTGAGTGTGTTACCGCACCCTCCCCCTTGTGTTCGACAGTGGTTATGGACTCTCGCGGACTGCGCGACCTGTTTCCCGTGAGCCAGCCTGGTTCCTGTCTTGATCGAGCCTGTTGTGCGGGGGGATTATTGCATGGAAAAGGTCGTCTGTCATCAAATAAGGTTACAGCAAGTGCCGCTGCTTTGCAAACTAAAGCTCCATCCATAGGGCCAGGCGGGACTGAGGACCTCCACGCAACCCCACACTGCGAATCCCGCTAAAAGTGTACAACTTATGCCATTGACTCTGAAACCGACCAGCGTAGCGTTCGTGTCGGTTTAAACAAGCCTGAGTATGCATCAACAGAACAAGCGACAGTTATAAGGCATGTAGGCCAATCATCGACCGACGGCGCAAGACTGGAGGTGACTATGCAGGGCTCTGTCCGCCGGCGCCAGATCGATAAATCGATTGACCGAGTTCTCATCCAAGGCCCAGGCTTCAATCAATTCTCGGCCTGTTTTGCTCCCGAGGTGGGCGACTATTTTGGTGGCTGCGAAGTTAAACTCATGACCCATTTTGTAGGTGTGGGCGGCCACTTGTGATAATGCGTCGCCTTGCCGCACAGCCAGCTTATGTTCGTGTATGCGCGATCCGAGCATGCGCCCAGCCTGTCCAATGTAGTTGCAAGGACAATTTTGACACGGAATACGACATACTACTCCAGATTGCTGTTTAGGCTTTAACCTGTCTTTGATTTCCATGACCATATTGCGCATGGTGGCTTTGGGGCGGTGTACAATTCCAATATCTAGCTCCGCAGCAATGCGCTCAGTCGCTTCTGAAACGCCCTTGATGTATGGCAGAGAATGCCATATCTTCGGTGGCGTTGATGTTCGAGTTCTCTGGTGGCGACTGCGCAGGCGGCGACTTATGAATGCCCTCGGATAGCCATTTTGCACAAACTGGTCGCGTAGATGACGGGCCTCACGTGCTCTGTCTTCCGGTTTGCTGCAATGAGTTTGGATCCTTTTGAAGAGCATCTGCACACAGCTTCCTTTGTGAGCCACCGGATGGTTGCTGTGAAAACTGAGAAGCTGTGTGGTGTTTGTTGCCCTCCGTTAAACCGTCGTTTCAAAGTCACCGTTAAGGTTTCGTCTGACAAGCACATCAAGGAAGGGCAACTGCTGCTCCTGTTCTTCTTCCCTCGTGAATTTTATATCCGGGATGACTGCGTTGAGCAGGCTATGGAAATGTTGCAGCATATCCTTTTTTACGATACATCAAGAGCGTTTCAGAAGCGACCGAGCGCATTGCTGCGGAGCTAGGTGTTGGAATTTCATACCGCCCCATAAGCATGCATATTCTTTTCGGAGCCCAACTGGTGAACTTCGGTTCTACTGCGAGTCTGTATAACTATGAGACCACTGTGAGTTAGTGTGACTTCAGGTCCTCCACGGACACCGCCCTTCCCTCCCGAAATTGTCAGACTACGAAACTGCCCCCTGATGTTGTACCTTCATATTCTCAGGACTTCGATCCTGCAGGCTCAGGCTAATACAACTGCCGCTCCAGTGATCACGCGTTTCTACTCACCGTGGTACAACGATGAAAAACAGTGCTGGCACTAACAGCACAGACGCAATTTCCACACAATGGTTCATCCGTAGGTATCAAGGATGGCCATTTTGATCATGTAATGAATACGGTTTGGCTGCCTCTGCTGAATACAGAGACGAGGCCAAATGCGTGCCGGCAGTGGGAAAAAGGATGGGGCAGGGGAGGGTCTGATCTGCGGTAGACTGGTCCGCTCAGTGTCGTTTTACGAATTTGGCAGACCAAGTCTGGGCCCTGAATGTGTGTTCCCACTGAGTTGGTAGAGGGAGGAACAAGACTGGTCCCGGTACGACTACCTTGTGTCCCGATTTTCAGTTTATGTCGTTTTTTTCACACCTCCGGACTTCGGTTATTGCTTTTCTGCTTTCCGATGCAGATTACCATGTGACCTAATGCTGTGGGAGAGCCTCGTATGGTAGCAATTCAGTGTCGGAGCATTTATGCAAATCGCTCTGGGTGTGTTCACACAGACCTCACCGTCCATTTGGGGTATTTAGGAGTTACTGAATCGGGCTGTAACGGGTCCTTCTTGATGTGGAATCAAAGTTGCTCTAGTAAACACCCGATACACCCGGACTGGGGGCAGATCTTGTGGGATGCACTCTTGCCGGCCACCTTTAGGAGGCCACATTCCGTGCCAGACACCAGGACGACATTGTACATTTTCAGTTTGGTTTCTTACAGTTCTTATCAGGCTTCTAACAGCAGACCTTAATATGGATTCTGTACGATTAGCAGGGTCACAGTTCTCAAGCAAACCGATGTGTTCACAGCAGCTAAAAGACTGTCATTGACGGCGGCGAACAGATTATCAAGCGTACTCCGCAGACGATGATTTTCTTCGCGGCGATGATTCGCGCAGTTGGCGCATCCGGATAGGAAAAGGCCCTAGCTCTGCTGTATTCGCGTTTGTACAGTGACGTTCAGTCAGTATGCATCAGCAAACACTGCGACATGAACCTCGGGTGTGTGGATATCGTCGTGGTGGTCTGCATTGGCCACGGGTTGAAGGCTTGCTGCCTGCGGTGATGTTTGGTACAGACGCCGGAGTGTGTTAGGTGTCGGTGTCTGTGTGTGAATCAGCATGGCTACTAGCTTGCGCAGGCGGTAACTTGAGTTCTTCCTTCCGGCTTATTTGACGTCACCAACGAGCCATACCCCATGACAGGAATTGGTAAGACCCGAAGTCCACCTAGGCACAGAATAAAACACTAAACTCTGACCACAAACTCAGGCGCTGTAGGCTACGGTCGGGAGTATTCCCTGCTCTTACGTCTGAAGCAGGCGAGACGGTTTTTTTAACACCTGCGAACCACCATGTCTTTTAGATCCCAGTCGGGATCGACCTGAGACTTTCTAGGCTGGATCGTTTTCGGACTACTGTAACCGTCTCCAGTAGGAGGGTGGCGAAGGACCCATGTTAGATTTTAACACCCTAGCAGAACAAGGGCAATCAGTTAGGGGTAATTTCATCAGCACCGTATTGCTGACAGCCTTTAGTCGACACAGGGCTGTGAAGACAGAGCCGACAGGTTACTTATTTTATCGCACACAGTATAGCCAAGTGTTTTGCACCTCCGGCAGCTCTCACGGGCACCTCCTCAGCAACACACGATCGCCTGATTCGAACATGGTCATAAAATTGAGCAAAAACAAGGGGGAGGGGGGGAATGCGGGGAAGCCTTCTCAATGTGGCAACTGCTGGCAGCGCTCTGGGCCAGTTTAAAAATGCGACTGTCGGACTGTCGGACCCTCAGCCGCAAATTTGCATAGCGCACCCTTGGAGGGGGGGGGGGTCGGCCCGTCGGTAGTAACAGCGGCAAAGGCGTCAACGCCATCGTTGCACGTGCCTAATGGGGATCACCGAGGGTAGTGATCATGGCAGGACACAGGAGTGTGTGCGTGTGAGAGGGGGGGAGCGACGTGCAATGACGTAGCGGCACCACTTGAATGGAGGCTGAGAGAGAGACGGATCCAAGAGACAGTCACAGGATGGTGTTTGTGCGTACAAGGCATGCACGTAGCAAAGACAGACGCGTAAAGGGTGCGAGAGCTTGTTCACTAGTGAGTGCAGGGTCTGCACTTTTCAGCACGGAGCGGTCGTTACGCGACCCCGCCATTCACACACACACAACCCGCAAGGGTCCAATCGTCGCAGGCAATCAGGCCCGCCACCACTACTGCTCCACGACGCTAGCGCAGTGGTGGTGAATTAGTTCGTTGTGATGCCGACTTTCATAGCTCACTCCATGCCTACCACACCCATCTGACGTCGACGTCAAAACAAAGTCAAGACGAGTGGGAATAAGACCAGGCGCAGTGGCTGGAGGCGCGACCTGATCACACGGGCCAGGAGGTCTCGGATTTCACATGAGCGTGAGTGCCATAGGGGCCACATTGAGCTGGAGCCATCGCACACTAACGCACGCGGTGATAGTTTCAGTCGTGGAAGGGCTGGTAGGGTGATGCGGAATGGGGCCAAACTTTCCCCAATCTGGCATGCACCACTGGTCTGTGCAGGTCCTTCGGATAAACTGATGATGACACTAGACGTAGAGGCTGACGTTGAACGAGCCACCCCGCTCCCTCGTACCAGGCACACACGCGCGCACGGCAACAGTTAAGGACCTCACACGGACTTAGCGCACCCCCAAAGAAGTGCATGTGGCCTGTGCTGGTCTAAAGAAGCAGCGTCGCGGCCCTGTTTGGAAGGCCAACGCAGCCAGCACACACACAGACACACGCTGACATGCAAGGAGACGAGAACACAAGCCGCGAGCGCGCGCGCATACAGACTCATTGGGCAGTGCTCGTTTTGCAGAGCTCGCTACGGCTGCCACTACGGCGTGGTGCGGACATCCAGGCTGCATGCAAATGCCCTCACGCATACACACACGCGGTGGGGTGGAGGCAACAACTGCGGTTGTGTCCGCAAACAGCAACATCCGCTCAACTCAGGCCTTGGCATCCAGTCTTCAAAGTCGCCCTCAGCCGCACTGACCAAGGGGGGAGGCGGCCAGGCAAGGCATGAATGGACAGCGGGGTCCACCAGTGGGCTGTGAGAGACTGTGAAACATCGCTAACTGTCACTAGCCGAAGATGCTCTAACGGTGGGTTAGCAACAACGGTAAGATGCAGTTATGTAGCCGCACCTGATGGACACAATACTGTTGACCTAATTAATTATTAGGGCTGGGGGTTAGGGCAACTATTTGTCAAACACTCAAAGTACAACCGCGCATTCCCTTTTGCACATAAGTGCTTGGCCTCGTCGCCTGTGCGTTCCCCGGCCGCACACCTGTAGAAACCCCTGTTATCGACGGTCCCGTTTTACAGGTGGCTGGGGTTTGTTTACATCAGGTGCGGCTACATAATCACATCTGACGGCGACAACCTTTGCATAGCCGAGGGCTTGCAGTTATCTGTACAAAGTGAAGGACGAGTTACGGGCGATTGGGTGGCTAGTAATCCGTGGCCCAAACAATCAGTTGGAGGGAGAGAGAGCGTTTTTTTCAACGGAGCAACGGAATCAAAGTTTAAACCCCGGGTAGGCCTGATCTGAGGTTGTAGTACAACCGACTGCTGATGACAACGCAGAAACAGCCAGTCTTCATTGCTTATTGATCTGGGACCACCTGTGAGGACTAAAGATCCGAGTTCTAAGGTCAAACGACACGCCCCCGTGTCGTCCTGCAACCAGCACAGACTAGTGAACACCGCGAACACCGTGACTGAATTCTTGCGACCAGCATGTGAGCCCTTGGCTCAATTGTGGTGGATGAGACTTGACGTTCAGTGAGCACAGAGTGCAGGAACTTCCCGCAACGGAGTCGGCGCATGGCTGGCTCACGAACCTGTCACTTTAGAGCCACCTTGCTCTGCTAGCGGTTTCTTGTGTGTGTGTGTGTGTGAAGGGTCCTCGCACCTCCCTAACATCGTTTAATCCCACCGCGCATCACGTGGGGTGATTACTATCGCATACAAAAGCTGAATGCGGTGGGTGCACTGGTTGAACGAACTGAAATTAGACGGGATTGTTGGGGAAGAACGAAGAGCCATAACCATTAGCCTTGCTGCGAAAAACTCGCAAGGCTAGAAGGTCGAGTACTTTTTGGATATCAGGCTTTACCTGCCATCTATCACTTGTATACCTTGTTGCATAGAACGGAGTTTTGAATAAGCACTTCTTGGACCGTTTATTCGTACATCCACACAGTGCGACGAGGTTAAATAGTAGGCCAGCGTTTGTCAAAAGCTCTTAAGACTAACATGATCGGGGCTTCCCAGTCAACCGTAATCCGCGGCCAGTTTGTTTCAGATGTACTGTCCATATTGTTGCCTTAAAATTATTGAACAGGTTCTCTCCGCCCCTCTCTCTCCCTGTCGCCGAAACCATCAAGGTAAGTGAGGAGTTGCTTAAAGGCGTCCGCCTACGAGATCGCTTTCTTCGGAAATTTTTGATTTTATCAGAAGGACGAGCGCTCTTTCTCTTCTTCCTCCTCCTCCTGCTCTCTCTCCCGCTGTCAAAATCGAGCTCCCATTGGTGGAGTGGAGGCTATCTTTATCTCTCACGTTAAAATCATACAGGGCCGAACTGTTGCCTGTCCTCAGAAACACTTCGACAACCTTTACTCCTCAGCCTGTTTGCAGTTACTCTCGCTCTCCTCAAAAAGGATACTTTCTGTGGGCAATACGCAGGACGCGTACGTGAGAGCAACGGACCGAACACCTGGTCAGCGCCATCATCACGTGTGAGGTGGCAATAGGGCAGTGGACAAAAAAAACCGCAGGGCGTTTTGAAGCAACTTGAGGGGAGGAGGGGGGTAGGAGGCGAGAGGTAAGCACAGAGGGGACGTACTGTCAGCCGGCGGTTGGTAGTCCGCATAGTTGGGGAAGTAGTTCTCAATCTTCGACTTTCCTGACTTCACCTTCTCTGTCAGCAGGTCCTGTTTGTTGAGAAAGAGGATAACCGAGATATTTCGGAGCCACCTACAAGGGTGCAAAAAGAAGGTTGCGTGTCTAGAAACAGGTTTCAAAGACAGGGCCAGATGCTATGCAAACCACGCGCAAATGAGAAGCCTGGTCGTGGCCAGTGTTTCATTTCAGGCCACGGTGATAGGTGATACCACACACTACCTAAGTTTCGTTTTGATGAAACCAAAAAAAGGCGGAACCAGTCAGTCAGAAACAATAATCTGTCCTGGAAGCTTGTGTGTCAATATGCCCATAGTGAAGCGAGCATGCGCTGTATCTACCTCGTCCTCTCCTGGCACACTCAAGACAAGACTGGTTATGGGCGTGGGTTTAGTGTATGAGGTGGATGAATAAATGCCTGTGTGTGCCACACACGTGAGGGAGTGAGTAAAGGCCCGCCCGTCGCGAACAACGACGTCCACCCTGTGTCCTGCATAGTGGGCGCATCATATGCCGCACTCTCTCCCCCCTCACCCACCGGGCTCCCATTGCAAGACGACTTGGACGGGCGGGCTTGGACGCAATGGCTGGCAAGGTTAAACAACCCGTCTGCGCGTGCCACACACGGCAGCTCGGAGCTCAAGTTCGTGAGAGTGCGTGGCGGCCGTACTAGGGACCCAGCCCCCCCAAACCTCATGTCGGTTACCCCACGTACACACATAGTACTGAACACGAGGACCCATTTATCCAATCAGTTGGCGATCTTCCAAGCCACGACGTTCAGCACATCGTGATGCCTTTAAAGCGCGTCAGATTGTTTATGGTGGGGAATGCGTTGGTGTGCCGTGGGAATGAGTTCCCCAGTGTCGGTCTCACGCATGCATGCACACTTCCCCTCTCTTTTCCATCACCCATGTACCAGTCCACCATCCGGGTGCAGTGGCTGATTGGGCTACATCGGCCCGCCTACGCGTGCCGCAAGCGACCTGGACCCCCAACACACACGCACACACTGGTGCCCACACAGATTTCTCATCGATGAGCCACAATAAACGTCATATTAAGGGGGCCACTGTAGGCAAGTCCCGTCAGATGGCGGCCTCCCAAGTCACAGCTCTAAGCTTATCCCTATCGTTTTAGCGTGCCGTGGATTTATTAAAATGGTGGAAGCACGCGCAGAATTTGTATTGGATCTGTCTCACTTTCTCCTGCCTCTCCGGTTACATACCAAGTCAAACAGCCCGGAAGTGAGACTCGATCCGGTGGCTAACGTGGCACAAGACCTCTGTCTGACGTAAGTTACGCGCACGTTTGGCAAAACGACCGGTAAACCAACAACTGTTCTCCACGGGCACATAAGGCACTGAAATAACTGTGTGAAGGGTCCTCAGCACATTGCCGAAAGGCGTCTGCCGCAGTCTTGAGGGATTCCTCTTTGTGCGCCATCGGCTTGGAGACCGTGTAAAGAACTGATAAGGCCGGTTGCATTCAGAGGCCTTGTTCTCTCTGACAGTAATTGGACATAGTTTTGGGTGCCTGTATTTGCCAAACACAGTCTCGTTGGTGTCAGCGGCCATTTGGCACCATTTCCTTGAAAACTGGTCTCTGGAGCCAGCTAGGAGGACAAGAAGCATGGAACAGTGTCTTAGACTGTTCAGTTGAACAACGTTTTCAAAGGAAGCGAGTTCTACGTCCCTGGGTAAAGGCGACGTTGCTGGTCAGGTGGGGAATTGTGTGTGTAGGTGGGACGGGGTGTGGGTGTGTGCGCGGCGCGCAACGAGGTCCGGCTAACCCAACACACCCAGTGCAGACTTAAGTTAGGACAGAAACATGCGAGTGTGTATGCGTGCGTGTGTAAGCAGACGCAGCCGCGCAACTAGTCTCAAATTTCGCATGCCCAAAATATCTCCCACGAGAGCAACAGAAGAAGCAATGCTCATACATCGGGGGGAGCAGAAGAAGGACCGCGACCATCTTGTATGTTTTTCGAGGGAAGGCGGGGGGGGGGGGGGGAGAGAGAGAGCGTTTTCTTCACCGCAACCACCGGGACGACTAAAGCGCGCGCGCTCGCGCGCCAACGTTGCTGAGCTTTCTGTTGCATTATTAGTGGAAGCAATTACAACGGGCTGGAATGAGCAGATATGGAAAAGTGGTGCATGTGCGTACACCTGCCATTCAACTACTGAAAGCTGATGGTCACGGTGAAAGTGGGTGACGGTCTTAAGGTACGTACACACAAACTTTCGGTGCAGTATCCGCACTTAAAATGCCTTACGAATTCATACTTCGACAGCATGAGTGACCATAGTGCAACCACCCTCAAAAGTCGCAACCAATATCCGCTGGATGTAAGTCTCGAAAGTGTTATCCGTTTCTGTTCCATTGAAAGCGCCATCGACAAACGAGACATCGAGTGCTAGCACTGAAGTCGAAAGGGTAATGCGTGCAGCACGCACTCCACCCGTTAGCAAATAGAAGAAAGTAGGGAAGTCAATCAGCTCCGGCATCGCGGTGTTTTTCAAAGAAATTCGAGACTATCACCAAGGGACGCGCACGGGCTTTGAAGTGTTACCGAAAGTCGGGAGTCATCGGGCGTGTTTTGGGTTCTTGGTCTGCGAGAGAGGGGAAAGAGGAAACTTGAGCTCCTTGGCCCCTCGTTACCGCCTCTTCGAACAAAAAGGCCTCCCCAGTAACGCAGAGGGTATCACGTGCTAGGATCCCAGCTGGTGATAACAACGCTCACATGCGCAGCGTAGTCTGCGCTGATGAAAATCAAGTCACAACCCATATACACTGCATTCACATAGAAACACAAGCATGCACGCGTACGGACAGGTCAGGAATCATTTTGAATTCTACGCTACGCAAATTTATATTTGTTTACTATGGTTCACTCTATCGGGGGAGGACGAGGAACACTATCTCTAGTGCACACATACCAGCATGTGTGCAGGTGCAGCGACGACAGTTCGTCCATCCTGCTCGTAGAGTCGCCGACACAGCCGCCTGGGTACAGTGGAGGCATACACGTGAATCGGGTAACAATGAGACCTCCTAGGGTCAGACCTTACGCTCTTCACTAGAAGGACTGAGTCAGGAGTACTGGCAATGATCTTGAACGCAATGACTAACCACACATTTCACCGTCGTCACCTTAAACGTGTCACATGTGTGCCCGTCGCCCAGTCCGCCCGTACAGTACGGAGCCCGTTTGAAGACTGACGTCCAGGGGGGCCACGCGCAACTAACATTCAGATGCCTGGACAGATTCCATCACAATTAATTCGCCCAGGGCACCAGGCGCGCAAAGAAAGTGGTTCAGGTGGATCCTCACATGCTCCTCCACAGCCAAAGGAAGCAGCCCCAGTCAGAAGTGGGACCGGGAGCCCAGAATAATGTGGTTAACGTAAAACCGACAGTTTTAGGAGTGGTTTGTTCTGCATTGGGTTACTACGTTTCATTACTGCAAGAAAACTAGGCACAAACTGCAGCTCTGACGGGACAGTGCACGGGTCGGACAAACGGACTTATAAAAAAAAGATGTGGGGCTGCTAACGAGAATACCAGATTGACTGAGCGCAACACCAGTCCTGCGTTGAGCAGACCCTTAGGATATGAAAGGCTGAAGATTTTTATCGTATACACCACTAATGAAACTGGATCGTGATATACCAATAAAGTGCTACCCGGACAGGTGTTTGGGATTGCGACACAATTCTTTGGCAGTAGAGGTAAACTCTCATGTTGACGATAAAGACTACCAAGTCAGCGTGCATGCCCTTAACACGAGTTTGGCTGAGGATGATGACCATCTCCGTCGAGAAGGACTCACTAAATGGACGACCAGGAAATCTGTCGGATATGCATCGGCACAATTAGTAGTACAATTAAACGTAGATCCGCTGTAAAATGGCCGTGGGGCAGGCCCGGTCTGATCTGAAGATGTCCTAACCTCACAAAATAAACGAGACTACAGACTCCCATTGAGGGGGGGGGATCCCCAGATGCAATACTGAAGCATGAAACAGCACCTGACGAGAACCGCCTTCAGGCGAACCTCCACAAGTGCTGTTCAACGATAACATCCAACGGGTTGCACTGTCTTATGACCGACATTTTGGAACAAAGACGAGGCCCAACCAAGCCGGATTTCGTGCTGGACGTGGATGCGCAGATCAGATATTCACACTGAGGCGCATTCTCGAATTTCGCCATAGCTACCAACAACCGACGGCCGTCTGCTTCGTTGACTTTGCCGCCGCGTTCGATTCCGTTCACTGTGAGTCCCTGTGGCGGATAATGGCGCTAGATGGTGTACCGGCAAAAATCATCGCCATGATCAAGGCCTACTATCGTTCCACTACTGCGAGAGTCCTGGTCCGTAAAAATCTTTCCCAACCGTTCGGTATTCGGTCTGGCGTCCGACAAAGTTGTATCCTGTCACCCATACTGTTCAACTACGCTATTGACTGGATCCTCGGGAGGGCCCTACGCGACAGTGACGGCGTTGAATTTGCACCCGGACATCGACTGACTGATCTCGACTATGCCGATGATATCGCCTTACTTGCTTCAAGTTTTGGTGATCTGCAGTCTATGGTGTCACGAGTGAACGAGGTCGCTAAATCAGTCGGTTTGTCCATAAACGCTGCGAAGACCAAAGTATTCTCAAGCTGCATCCCTGACCAGGAGAAGGCACCCCTCGGGATTGATGGCTGTAAACTTGAAGAAATGGACAGTCTTAAATACCTCGGGGCGAGGCTGTTGCCTAATGGACAGAGTAAGGACGACATTGTCTCCCGAATCGATGCTGCCCGCTGGGTTTTTTCAAGCCTTCGGAAATACCTGTGGAACCGACGTGACCTCTCCATCGCCACTAAGATTCGCGTGTACTGTGCATCTGTCCGGTCTGTCCTTCTCTACGGTTGTGAATGCTGGGCTTTGCGCGTGGAGGATGAGCGAAAACTGGAGGTATTTGACCACCACTGCTTGAGGACCATCCTTCGATTGAAGTTAACCGACATCGTCTCAAATGAGATAGTCCGCGCTCGCTGCGATAACATCGCAATGATAACTCAAGCCATCCAAGAAAGACGACTGAAGTGGTTCGGGCATGCTCTTCGCCTTCCACCTCACGAGCTCAGTGTTACTGCCCTCGATCCGACATCCTTGACCCATTGGAGGCGTCGAAGAGGGGGTCAGTTCAAAACCTGGCTCGACACTGTCCGTCAAGACATGGAGGTGGTTCTTGGACCTTCGGTATTCGGTCTCCGTCGTTGGCGAAGGGAATGGGTTGAGCTGTCTAGATCTGCTGCCGCGGATCGTCACGCGTGGAGAGGTACAGTTCGGGACATCATCGAGGCCGGCTAGATCAGACATGATTGCAGCCGTATCAAGTACAAGTACATTTTGGAAGTAAAGACCGCCCCCGCAGGGAGAATCGACATTGTTGTTATACCGGTCTTCAAGAAAGGCAACAGATCTTTGTGAAAATTTTTCGTGGAATAGGGCTTTGCCCTGCCTTATGTCTTGACAGTTGTGGACTTAAACCGCTCTGGAAGGAAGAACCGATGTGCTTTTCGGTTGGCAAGAGGTGTCCATCAGTACACTTCTCGTTTCACTGAACAGGCAAACAGTGCAACCGATAGGAAGGAATTGCTATCGCTTTTCTCGTCGATTTTTCCATAGCTCCCTTGTGAATATACTTACTCAGACGGTAGCTAAGTAGTGGTGGCGCCCATCGACGACATAATAACTAACTGCTCTGATTCAAGCTATTTCACCCCCTATAATCCAATAGTAAGCTTGATTAATCCCATTCCAGAGTACCCTTCATTCCGATTTTCCTATACGATGTTGGTTTTCTCATCTACGTGCTGTGGTTGTTGATTGATAACAACAACTGGTCAGGCTGTACTGGTGCGTCAGGTACACAATTACTCCGTTCTACTAGGGAGTCTGGATTGGGAGCCTCGCAACCAATGGCCGTGCGAAGCCTGCCAATAAAACAATTAAATTCATCGCTTCTATCTGTTTTATCTGGGCAAAACGGAACGTGTTCCTCCTGTAGTCAAAATGCCCCCCCCCCCAAACGTCAATGGCTATACGGTTTGAAAATCTCCGATTCAAGATGACGGCGTAGCTTCGGTCGGCTTGTAGGAAATTGAAGAGTTTCCCAACGTCAGGACTTAATGGCCTGACGTTGCAATGTGGCTGATGGCAACCAGTACACCAGTCCTACTAATCGTCCTTGCACTAGTAGGAACAACAAACTGAAAGGGCAGGTGACAGCTATGATCAAAATTAGTGTATTTTGTCTCCAAAAGTCGAACCCTTGATAGTCCCACGCCTCTCCAGCAGACCTTCGCCCGGCTACCGGCGATTAAGAAACGAACATTTGGTTCTCAAGAGTTGACGCCGACGTAGAAGATGGTTATAACGAGGATACTTGCAAGAGCCGATTTTCACCGCGAAAACAATAAGGGGTCACGACACCAAAATGACCGAGTTAGATGCTAAATTTACCGAAGCGAAGTTAAGAAAGCGGAACAAAGGATGCGAAAAGATACAAGGTTAGTAGCACCGGCTTATTGATAAACAGGTGATTTTAACTCTTTTCATACTTCGAAATACGCATGCATAAGCCCACCGACCCTACACTGTTGGCTAAGGAGGCGCAAGTAAAAGACTCACCCGTGTGCAAGAAAATGGCAACCAAGGTTAGCATTCACGCACCCAAGAATGTTCAAGAGCCATTCGAAGAACTTGGTGTAACAAGTGAGTAAACGTCTGATAGTCGGGTTTAGTCCCTTACAGTAAAAGGAGAGGCATACAAAAACTACTCGCCAAGACATGCAAGTCACGTGTGGCCGACGAATCTTCGGGGAAATTGTAGAGGTTGGCAGAATTCTACACCTAGGATAGGCAACACCGTTCAAGAGCACATAATTCAATGTGACGCAGAGCAATGCATATCTGGGGGGCAGCAAACGTTCTACCGCAGTTTCGTCGACATGTTCCTATTTTTGTGCTTTTTCTGAATATCCGCGTGGTAAGGATAGATGCAAGTAAGGGCTGTGCAGTCTGGACATAAGGAGGCTGTTTAGGGTTGACGTTAATCTGCATCCTCAATCGTTCCAAGAGACACTCGTGTCGTAATTTAAACGGGCAGCATGTCAAAGTATCACAGTCCACAGTAAAATAATGTACCTGCTAGCGTTTTTCAAAACACGTCTGTACATAACAAAAGAAATGTTACAAGGGAGACACCGATGCAAGACGCAGAGCCAACACATGAATTGGTAGCAAAAAAGCAAATGACGACATGATACATAGGGCTTTTAGGAATGCGAATGACGCTAGATAAATGGACTCTTGTGGTAATCGTAGATCAGTGGCCCGATCGCAGCTATTTGAGGTAAAGAAAGTGCCACAACCTTCCCGCGAATCGCTCATTATCGTTGAACAGGCAAATCGGTCAAACGTCGCAATGATCAAGTGGCTTAGAGATAATCATTCTAATGGAGATCTACTCTTTTGGGGGACCAGAAGCACTAGACCTCGCCTTCAAACTATAGCTGCTAAGTCTCGCATTTTGCCAAAACCGAAAATAGACAAAGTGTGATCGGTGAAAATTCAAAAATTTTACACGCTAGAGACATTCGGGACTCGGTCAGATAGAAATTCAAACCAACAGCTTGGGACCTAATGGGATTTCGCGATCAATAACTCTAGTACACATGATCAGCTAGGGACGAGTTAATTGATTCACTGACGTGCCATATACCGGAAAACTGAATTCGGCGTCGTGTGCTCACAGTCCTTAAGGGGCAATACCTCCAGATTCAGAACTTGTCAATCACGTGAACGACGCGAGAGCGGGCCTTTCGTAGCATTTTAGGACTATAGTGATAAAAAATTAGCCCGTCTCAAAAAAGGCCCCGACTTGTTTTACGAATAAAGATGAGACAGAAACGGGTGTGGGCAAAAGAAGGGCCACTCGAAAAACGAAGCAAATAAGCAAAAAGAAAATGTAATAGACACTTGAAACAATAGGGCTCTTATGGATGACTGGGAATAAAAAGCAACCATATCTGACCTATTGTTCCAAATGGAGCCTAGCAGCTCAAGTGACTCCCGGACTCTGTTTTGATTAGGGTCTTCCCGAAGAACCATGTTGTAGGATGAACAAGCGGCCACAAAAATTATTGCAGTCACATCGTTAAAGCACTGAATCCACTTTCGCCGTTCTTCCCTTTGGCCGCCCACATCAAACATGTGGAACTGGACTTTGTCGACCGTAAATTTTGTTTCGAAGATGCCTGACGTGAGAACACGGCATCGGAGAATATCCTGTTCGGTAGGTATGTAGTCTGGTTTGCCCAACTCCTGAGTCCGTTCCAGGAAGCTAGAAATATTCACAGTTTATCAGATATGTTACTATTTGGCGCAGTCGATCAATTGATATTCATTTGAGCGCTCATAGGCCTCTTGGACGCCTTCGTCTTTCCATATTTGGGCGCACTTCACAAAAAAGGCCTGCAAAATGATAAAATTACAATGGTCGTACGGGCGGGAAGTCGAAATCGGGCCGTGAGGCTTCTTCCAGGATGTAAATGCGGATGGGCTCGTTCTCAGGTCTCCTTATCTCAACAGCTGGTTTTAAATTAGGCATTGCACCAACGACAGACTAAAGCAAGTAACAGGCACATAAAATCTTACGCAAATTGCGTCGCGCAAGTTTTTTCTTATGTCCACTATTTTCTCTTTCTTTTCTCTACCAGAGAATCGAAATATCAGTGACATACGCATCTGAAAATCCGTCAATGTGCAGGATCCGCATTTGCTTAACGATCGTTGATTTTCCGCTTTCCCCCGCACCTTACAAATACGTGAGACATGAATGGCATGATACCTAAGAGAAGAAGTCGATGGGTCGATCGGAAGTTTCGTTTCTCTTTCTCGATCAATTTCTCAATTTGCTTATTTGCTTCATTACGGGCTTTATCTGACTCAGAGAGACGAGCAAATGTGCAACATGGAAGAGCCATATCCAGTGGAGAATGTTGAGAGTTTCAATTAAATGACATTCAAAAGTAAAGAAACGTTTGTTGTGAGCTAGAGTGATGAAGAAACCATCCCCTTAGCGCCAAATGCACGTAGAGCCTAGCGCCATTAACGTTTTTTCAAAAGCTAGGTGGCATTCTAGCGCATTTAAAATCGGAGCAAAGGGTTAAACGGTAAATGACTGTTCATAATAATGCCCAAATTGATATTATTATTTGCAGGCTCACTTTCTCAACTGTTTTGAGCTTAAGCATCTGCAAAACTGAGACCCCAAGAGTGCCCATATTGTATCTTGCTATGGTATGTTTGCACGAGAACGGATAAGGAACACCGACATAGTTACGCTTTGTAGGATCCGTGGTCTCTTGAATATTGTAGCTTCTTTTTATGTAAGACTTTGATGGGGGGAAAACATTGACTAAACGTTTAACTGCTTGACGGAGTCCTGGATGGAAGGGGCCAGAGTGAGGCTGATCAGGTTTTATCGAAGGGTGACGACAAAATAATTCAGGTTCGTATGCAAAACAACAAACTATAGATAAAGATATGAAGTAGGGCACGGTCAAGAAAAGCAGGGTATTTCCAATAGGGATTAAGGGAGGGACGGAAACATAGTTATGTGGGATTTTTTTAATGTTGCCGAGATATATAGAGTACGTGGTTTCTGATCCCTCTGCCCCGTCTCATCTTGTCGCAAGTGATGCTGACACTGCAGCCCATAACACTGGGGATAATTTCTTTAGTCAATAGTGGGCAACTGTTTTCTTTGAACGCTGTTTGGTGCACAGGTCCCAGTTCCATTAAAAAGAGTAGAGATTGAGAACATGCAATTCCATGTTGACCATTCCCCTTCTGAACTTACGTCGGCCACTAAAACGAAAAATGTGGTAAGTGCGTAAACCAGCACGTGGACTAAATCAGAGTCGGCAGGCGTAATCGGGAATGCATGCCCTTCACAAATGCCAACTTATTGCGTGTA
>CACRXP010000091.1:959297-1013165 GCA_902702965.1 Spirometra erinaceieuropaei | reverse complement strand
CAAAATCCTGGTCAAGTGTTTGCTGTGAACCAAAGGGTGTGCCGGTGCGCCTTGATGCGGATTTTCGCCGTGTTATCGACCTGCGGCCTCCTCCGCCTTCGGTCTTCTTGAATCGATCATGTCATCGCGTCGAGGTGGAAGAGGAGAGAGTGGTGTAGTTCATGATCAATTATACCATCACTATAAACTAAATCACGCGCAAGTTACCGTAAGTGCCCTCACCCTGCTGTGAAATACACAATTATTATCGTTGTTACTGACGGCTGGTCTTTCGGACTGACATCATTTTACGGACTGCTGTTTTCTCTCCTTGACTTCTCAAACTGTCCCAAAACACTTTCACCTCAATTTACTTCTTCAGGAGTGTTTTCCACAGTCATCTAACTCCATACTGCTTTTTTCTTTGATGGTGCGTGCAAAATGGTATTAAGTACTATCATGATTATTATCACTATTATAACCGTCATTCTTATTGTAATGTTCTACCGAAAAGTGACGCGGAGTGTGGAGGTGCTCATAAGCGACAGGTACGATGTAGCGTGTCAGGTCTCTCGACTGGGTTTGTCGGCTGCGACCGACGAGAATAGGAAAATTTGCACAAATGATTAGAGGATGTCGTTTACACCGTGGGTCATTTTAATGCAAAGGAAATCACAATGTTTTAATTGATAGACATAGACAGAAGTATTAACAGTACCGGGTTGGCCCGACTAGCGTGTGCTTACTCAGCACCTTCCATTAACTTGAATAGTTGACTTAGTTCATAAAGGCCACAAGTATGACGAATCATTGGGTTTCCATTTGCAATCTCGTGACGATGGGTGCGTGTGTGACAAAAATTCAAGCCGCCCTTTTCATCGAGGAGTCGTTTCCAGGAGTACGGTCACGCAATCATTCTTCATTAAGTTGCCGTTATTTCCACAACCCCCCAAATCTCTTTCCCGTAGTGCGCGCACTTCTGTGCAGTGCTTGCCCTTTTAGCGCATGTAGATATCAAATAATGATGTCGATCTGTTTAATATGCTTTCCCACGGAGATGATTATCAAGAAGCTCCGCGAAACGGCGTGGGATGAAACTGTGTACAATAAATCGACAACAGTCACAACAGTTCCAGTGCTGGAGATAGCAGTAGTATTGGTATTGATAGTAGTATTAGTAGTTGTTGTAGTAATACTAGTAGTAATAGTAGCGGGAGTATTAGTAACAATTGTAGTAGTTGTAACAGTAGTAGCAATAACAACAGTAGTATGAATGCGTTTACTGGGATCTCAGTGAAAAGCCAACAAATATGTCTGAATTCACAAGAATAATTCCAAAATATGCGCATTAAACCCTTACTTGGAAAGAAAAAATGAACGAGGACCAGACAAGAGATATAAGTAAACACGTTAAAATGAACACTCGATTCCGAGACGGGCCTCAGTTAAGTCGTTTGAATCTCACCATCACTGGGGATGGTAGTTGCATTCTCGGATTGGACTCGCACACGTCCCTTGGGAGTATAGTCATTTTTCTGCATCCGAAATTCGATCAACCGAGGAAAGAAATGTATGGAAAGGCGATTTTCCCAGAATGAAAAATCTGCTACAGAAGGCGAACTGGAACGCTGCACAGATACCTAACTCAGAAAGCAATTGGCTCTTCTTCAAGAACCTAATGCAGCACATTATAGAGAGCTGTTGCCCACTTAAGAGGAAACTGAGCACTTCCCGACCAGTCAGAATTAAAGAATAGCCTTAGATTGAAAAGGAGACTTTGGAAAAAGTGCGCCAGGTGTCAACAACCAGAGCATTTTAACGACTTTCAAAAACAGAAAAATATATGTCGGAATCTGCTGAGGGGAACGAACAGAAGTTGAGTTAAAAAATACTCAAAAATATCCCGCGAAATTCCAAACAGTTTTTGTATAAGTGAATAAGGCCAAACGCAACCAGAACTGCATTCCCTGCCTTAAAGATTGCCGGTGAAATATGTTGCCTGATAATTCACACAAGGCAAACCTGTCATCCGATTTCTTCACGTCTGTGTATACCGAGGGCCCGGCTTCTTATGAAAGAGTTTACTCCCCAATTGCCTACAGGCTGCATACCATCGTATTTGTCATCTCTTTGCCCACTCGGGGGCTCAGACCATGACATAGTTGTTTCAACGTTGGAATTCGAGGCTGACAAGACGTTGTCCCCAAAGTATAACTTTTTCCTCGATTTCCGATCAACTCGCTCGACCGAATTATTAACACACCTTAATTCCTACGACTGGACTGAATTCTTCCTTAGTCCGGATGTAAATGTTTGCACTGCAAAACTGTACGAAATTTTCGATCCGCTTATTTCTCGTTGTGTCCTCCGTAAGAAAATTTTTAATCTCGGGGATGAGGTTTTCCTACCCTTACCCTTTCGTCGCAGATTACGCAGACTTTCTCGTCAATTCCATCTTCAGAACGACGTTTCTGTCCTGCCCTTGATTTGTGATATTTATGAGCGGGCTAAGAGTGTCTGAAGAAAAACAGCTAGCCGAAAAGGTCCAGTTTAGCGAAAACCATTCGCTAAATGTCTCGAAACTTTTCTCTAGAAAAATACTAACTCATAGAAAGACGCAGCATCCCATCCTCCGAATCGCTCTCGGAAATCCCATAGTTGATGCCCAGTTAACCGCTGATATCTTCAATGATTTCCTGTCAAAAACGTCTATTGAAGACTCGACCACTCCGATTCTAACCATCCAGGCATTGACCGGGGCAGTTCTAGAAACAATAACTTTCATTCTGTGGGATGTGACTGTTACGATTCGGCGTTTTCGTCAATCTTATAGTCCAGCACATGATGGTGTTCCAGTAAGCATTTTAAAAGCCGATGAAAATACAATTTTCCCATCCCTCTTATGCAAGATATTTAATCTCGCTCTTGAAAGGGAAACATTTCCTACCCTGTGGAAAGAATCACACGTTTTGCCCACTCCTAAGCATGGCAAATCTACGTCATTTGATGACTTTCGGCCAGTAAACGCCCTCCCCGCAGTTTCGAAGATGTTAGAGACACTGATCAAACATAAGATGATGTGTCACTTAACAGAGAATAACCTACTGAGTGCTGCTCAGAATGGATTTCTCAAAGCTCGATCTTGTGACACCTGTCAACTCTCTTTCTTTGAATATGTTCTCCAATCAAGGGACAATGGTTTTGCACTTTACACAGTATATTTCGATTTCACTAAGGCTTTTGATCGTGTTGACCATGCTCTTCTTATCTTAGAACTGTCCTCCTTCGGAATAGGTGAGAAACTTTTAAATTTGATATCCTCTTACCTGGACACTCGTACACAACGAGTTAAGATTTCCAATGCAATCTCCAATCCCACACGTGTGAGGAGTGGAGTCATTCAGGGCAGTTTACCCGGCCCGCTTTTATTTTGCCTTTTCGTTAATGATGTACCCGATTTATTTCAGAATGGTGGGCCTTTCATGTATGCCGATGATCTGAAAGTTGCATATCGATATAGGCCGGCAGATCACGACATCGTGCTTGAGCTCCTAAAGAGCGATCTACAGGCTTTCGCCCAGTGGTGCCGCACGTGGCGCCTTTCTCTTTCTTGGCATAAATGCTCAGTCATGGTGGTTGGCGACGACCGCCAACCTCAACTAAGTATTGAAGGTCACGCAATAAATGTGCCCAGGGTTATAAAGGATTTGGGCGTATCATACTCCAAGAGTCTTAATCTCTCGGAGCACTGTGCCTTGATAGTCTCCAAAGCACGGAGAACGACCGGGTTTATCCTCCGAAATTTTAAAACTAGGGACATTAGAATGCGCCTTTTCAACATGTACGTTAGACCTGGTCTGGAATACTGTTCGTTTTTATTTAGCCTCATGCGTGCTACTGAGCGGAAGAAAATAGAATCCGTTCAACACTTTTTTACCATGAGAATTTTAACCCCGGAACACCGACATTTGTCTTACCAAGAACGTTGCCGTCTCACAGGCCTTGATCCTTTATGGTTCCGTAGATTACAAAAGGGACTATTTTTGCTATTTAAACTCTTATATAATCACACATTTAACCCACTCATTTCTTTAAGACATCATGTCCACCCACGACGTAACAGTCACCGTGAGGTCTTCTTATTTCTGCCTCTGGCACGTACTGTTAAATATCGTCGGTTCTTTTCTGTAAATGCAATTGCTATTTGGAATAAACTACCCATGAGTGTGAAAACTCTGCAAAATTTTCCTTTATTTAAGAGAACTATTACTCGAGTTTTGCATTCAGAAAAGCTCCCACAGATTTTGAGTGCTGAATCTACTGATCGACTGTACCGTAGCGATGGCGTTTGTGGTCTCGGAACACTATGGCCGGTCTCACCAGCTGTTCCTCAACGCCTCTTCTTTGATTATCCCCAACTTCATGAAAGGAATTTGACGTCCGATAATCTCCGATACCGTGCAACCTCCCCCCTTCTTGACGGTCGATATTCTACCACCGCCGACAGTTTTTTTCTCCTGAGCCCTCCAAACCACAAAAACCACCATCAACTATATTTTTATGCCTTAAGCTCAGGAGTTTTTTTTCACTGCTGGTCGGATTTGTGTTTAATCGCTTTCCTTGACAATGCCTGTAAACTGGCATTAAATTAAAATTTATTTATTTATTTATTTATCAGAGTCCATCCGAGGATAGGGCAAAGGAGATGCGACCAGATTACTAGTATATGGCGAATATAGAAGGCTTCGCCAAGAACGTCAATGGAGCGGATTCAGTGAGGGCATCATGAAGATCAGTCCCGAGGCGATAGGAACCCAGATGCGGTCGGTTTCATTCAACCGAGTCCATCCGAACATGGGGGAAGGGAGATGCGATCAGACTACTAGTATATGGCGAATACAGAAGGTTTCGCCAAGAGCATCGATGGTGCGCATTCTGTGAGGGCACGATGCATGAACTGAAAAATTGGAATAATTAACATTTCTGGTGAGGGATCTTGGATAGCGAGACTACTCATAAAGGAAGGAAACGTGAACAGATACGGAAATTTAATAGCGGCATGCTAAATTCCCGGTGGCCCTTTCTCAGTGTCATAGAAAAAGTTGTCTGGGAAGGATGAGGAAAATAAAAGTTTAATCGAGTCAGTATTCAGGTAAAGGCGTAGCCTTCTCTTAAAGGCGTGTAGATTTTCTGAAGATCTTATATTTATTGGAAGGTTATTCCAGAGGAAAGTATACCTGGAAGCGAAAAAAGGGAGCGCTTAGAGGTGGAGGACGCTGGAGGAGGTATAATTAGAGACGAATTGCGAAGATTGTATGGGCGGCTACTAGGGGTAATTGCTGAAATCCGAGGAAAATTTGAACTATGATTAATGCGAAAGGGGAGACAGAAGCCCGCTTCTAGTCTTCGAACCCATAAAAATTTTAGGTTAATTAGCTGGCATCTATCTGAGTAGGAGATAATGGGATGTTCCCTATCTAAAAGTTTTTTAGAAAAACGTCTTTGGACATTTTCAATTTTTAAACGACTGGCTTCATTCATCAAACCAAAGAATGGGCAACAATACTCGAGAATGGGAAGTACAAACATACGATAGAGCCTAAATTTAATTTCAGGAAGATAGAAATTTAAGAAATAAAGCCACAAATCTGGGCAGCTTTGGTTGTAATTCTGTCAGCATGCGGTGAGAGATCAAGATTACTGTCTCGGGCAGGTTATTCCACGGTTCCACGTCACGGTTGGAGAAGAAATATTTTCTCACATTCAGTCTACCCTGTGGCACACGTAGCTTGGAGGGATGTCCCCGGAGGTGAGTTGTAATGGCGAGTTGGAAAAAGTCATCGCGCCGAAAGGCACAATCCAAGCCGCTCACGATACGGAAAGTTTGTATCATGTCTCCGCGCAACTTCCTATAACTCAGAGGATAGAGATGAAGGTTAGTTAAGCGGATCTCGTAAGGTAGTGCACTTTGGCCTCTTATTAATTTTGTTGCTCGTCTCTGCACCCTTTCGAGCAGATCGTACTCCTGATGCGTCCACGGTCTCCAGGCCTGAATTGCATATTCGAGATGGGGCCTTATAAACGTGCCGAAGACTTTGGTGAAGCAGTCTTCATCGAAAACTACGAATGCCCGCTTGATGGCATATAGCATTGAGTTTGCGGCCTTGGCCGCCTTACAGCATTGTGTAGAAGGCTTTAGGCTGTATGCAACCCAAACCCCGAGATCTTTCTGAGTTTCTGCTTCTCGGAGTGGCATTCCGTTCAGATGGTATTGCCGCGTACTAGGGGTCTGATTTCCGAGGCGCAGAATGGTGCATTTGTTCAAATTGAAGGACAAGAGCCATCTGCGGGACCACTCGTCCAATCGACAAAGATTTTCTTGGAAGTTGGTCTCATCGGCAGCATTCTGGATGACTTTCCAGATTTTTATGTCATCCGCAAACATGGCGCAATCACAGTCCAACCCATCTACACAATCATTGATGAACAAGAGAAAGAGGGTTGGTCCGAGCACCGAGCCTTGTGGGACCCCACTCTCTATGAATGTGCACCTTGATTGCTGTCTTTCTACGCAGACAATTTGGGAGCGGCCGACAAGGAAATTTTCGATCCATTTGAGAAGTTTGCCACCGATGCCCATAATTGTCAACTTGTGAAGGAGACGCTGGTGCGGAACACTGTCAAACGCCTTCCGGAAACCAATATGGGCAACATGCACGGTGTGTTTTGCGTTCATTGCTTGTGTCCAACTTTGCGTTGTGTATAGCAACTTCGTAACACATGATCTTCTCCTACGGAAACCATATTGTGCATTGGACAAGAGGTTGTGGGTTTCCAAGTAAGTCATCAACTCCTTTTTGATGGTTTTCTCCATCACTTTGCAGCAGATTGATGTCAGACTGACGGGTCTGTAGTTTGTCGCCAGAGCACGACTACCGCTTTTGTAAAGGGGTGTAATGTGGGCCGTCTTCCAGTCTGTGGGAAGAATTCCAGCATCAAACGATTTCTGGCACAGAAAGGATAGTGGCTTGGCCAGCTGTTGGGCAAGCTCAAAGAGCACCTTTGCTGGGATCTCGTCCGGACCGGGAGATTTACATTCCTTCAAGCTCTTCATTTCTTCAAAAATCGCTTCTTCTCGAAACACAATATTTTCGATAGTGGGATCGCTCATGTTCTCGGAATTAGATGGGGTAAAGTCCGCTTCTCTTGTGAAAACGGATCGGAAAAATTGAGAAAAGTGCTCAGCCTTATTTGTACTGTCCGATATCTCCGAGCCGTCATCACCCCTCATAACAGGAATGGGATTCCTGTTACGTGTGCTTTTCCGCAAATAGCTGTATAGCAGTTTCGGATTTTTAACGGCTTGATGGAGCAAATTACTCTCAAAATCCCGTCGCCTCTTGAAAATCAGACTTTTCACCTTATTTCTTTGAACTTTCTATTCTGTAAACGCTGCATTGTTGTTGTTCTTGCGAAATTTCTTCCATAACCTTCCTTTCTTGTTGATCTCCTTTTTGATTTCTCGTGTTAGGCACTGAGGGCGGTTGGATATCCCAGGCTTTGATAAGGGACAGTGGTTCTTCATAAGATGCAGTAAACGATCATTGAATAAATTCCAGTCCTCGTTAACGTTTCGGGAGAAGAGAACATCCCAGGCTATTTGTGATGCCTCAGCTCTCATTTGGCGAAAGTCCCCTTTCCATATATTTGGCCTCGTATCGTCTTTTGTACACGGTTCAGAATACAGCAAGTACTTCCATAAAAGCACTACATGATCACTTCGACCGAGCGGGGGTAGGTAGTACACCTCGTCTATACCGTCAGGATCTTTGGTAAAAACGAGGTCCAGACAACTGACCTGTTGCCCTCCACGAGCTCTAGTTGGAAACAGGACACGTTGCGTGAGTAGAGCTTCTAGGGTTGTCTTTAGTAGATGGTAATCGAAGGTATTCATCGAGCACTTCGCATGTATATCGCTCCATTGAATGCAGAGTGCATTAAAATCCCCCATGAGAACAACGTCTGGTCGGCTGGCGATCTCTTTTATGCTTTCAAGTAGACAAGTATCTGGGTCGGGATCCGCCTGAGGGGGCCGGTAGATAGTTACGACCTCGAGGGACTGAGATCTCCGCGCCTTTATAGTCAGCCAAATTGCCTCTGTGTCGTTAGAAATCTTGTCCGTCCTCTCACACACTGCTAAGTTGCTCTTGACATACATGGCAACTCCTCCACCCCGTCGGCCTCTCCTGTCTCTCCTAAACAAATGGTATCTTGTTAATGCTACCTCGCAATCACCGACGTCCTCTGACAGTCACGTTTCTGTTATTGCTATAACATCGGGAAGAGTATCGGCTACCTGTATTCTCAGTTCGTCAAGCTTGGAAAACAGACTCTGAGCATTGGTGTAAAAGAATTTTAGTTTGCAACATTCGACAGTGCTTCGTTCGGTTTGTCTCGGGTTTGCCAATATTATGTTGCTGCCGCCATCATGATGACTGGCTGGTTCCAAAACAACATCGCGTTCCTCTGTGTCACTCGTCCCCTGAAAATGGCCAAGTTGCTCTCGCCCGCTGCAAGTCTCCTCTTCAGCTCCGTTACCAATTCGCGGCGTTTCAGACGTTCCGCTGGAGAATAGTCCGGCTGAAAAAAAACTTCCTTGTGAGAGTTTCGGAGGCTGCTCTTCCTGGACAGAAGTAAACTAGCCTCCTCTTTACTGTACAAAACAATTTTCAGAGGTCGTGACCGCACAGTTTCCGATTGTTCGCTCACTTTCTTTCCGATCCTGAAGGCTGCGCGAATGGTCATCTTTTCATTTGAATTAAGCATTTTGTTCAGTAGGTGTTGAAGCATATTAAGGTCAGCGGAGATCCTCTCCTTCGGGGTAGGAGCATTCGACTCCGATAGGCCCTGGACGACTACGCACTGCTGACGATCAAGGGGTTCATTTGTTGTGTTTCCGGCGGCCTTGTGGGAGTCGGTAGAGGCGTGTTTATATCAGGCATTTTGGCGTGTTTAAAGATCTCAGCATCAAGAGTTGTCGAATTCCCTACGGTACTGACTATGCCGTGACGTGCAGAGGCCGCAGATGGTGTTGTAGAAGACTTATTCAATCTGGCAGTAGGTGTCATTATCTTGGTGTGGGTTTTTGCCGATTTTAATTTATACAGTCTTCGCTGCAGGGGTGTGAGGTATGGCGAAACGGAGCAGCGCCATTTACGGCAGAAGTCTCAAGTTATCACCCTAATCAACAAGATAAAATCGACTTCTATCATGGAGAAAGAGTAACTAGTATCGGCGCATTACGGCTAAGCGAGCGAAGTCGCTTAGCTTGCGCGACACTGAAACTCAAGTCACAACTTTGTAGAAACAAATGCGCTGCCTCCATAGCAGATAAGTGACTCGGAATGTTTCGCAGTACGAAATTATGCTTGCTTTTAATTCTCTCCTCAGTTTCAGAACTTATTACCCCCATAAGTTTAAAAGCTTGTTCAATTACTTTTTCAGAAGTACTGTTTATGTTGCCATATATCAACTGATCGAGTATTTCGTCGGCTGATGGCTTGTTACGACTAGCAGAGGCGTATTTTTGGACGATTAAAGGGTCAAGACGTTCTACATGTACTAAAGGGATTTGTGAGTTAACCATATCTGCAGAAGGCGAAGAACATATGCTGGCACCTGCTATGTCTCCGGTCACGATTCTAGCACCCAGAGATGGTGGGGAGGCCGGAAGCTTTCGTCTTTTAGCATGTGCTCTGTGAGGCGTTACAGACAAGATAGGGTTTTCGTTACAGTACAAGGATCAAAACGTTGCTGACGTAGAGAAAAACGCACAGAGCAGCAAGTACGACTGTTATTTAACTATGAAAACTAGAAAGAGATAGTCTGGAACGGAGTCACTACGAAGGTTTTTTACAAAATACGACTACTTTGCCAGATTGTCAAACAAAACTGGGAAAAATCATACCTTGTAGTGAAAGGCGATTTTAAAAAAGACTCAAGTAAAAACACGCGTTAATTGCTTAAGAATATCCAAGTAAACGCAAAGCTTCACTTATCTTTGAGATTAAGCTGCGCGCCTTGACCTTGAGAAGGCAACGTTTTATTTGACTGAGGACGGGTCCTATGTCTTCGACGGTAAAGGCAGTTGTTTTACTGACGTCAGTATCTTGTCTCATTTGAAGCTCTCGCTGTCTCAGTTCAGTTCAGTTCAGTTCAGTTTATTGAGGGAAAGAGGCGTAAGCCTTTGAGTACCCTATTTGCAACGTAAAAATGTGCGGTATACAGACAACTGTTCTGGGCTGAAATAGTTCAAACACGCCCATAATGGTAGGACATAAATAGAACGAGTTAGAGGGAGTGAGCTCTACTTCTCATCGCTCTTGGACATTTCGGGACGTAAATATGTCATGATTCTTTTTAACACTTTGTATAGATGGCGACATCACAACATCTGCGAGAAGGGCATTCCATAGTTTGACCACTCGAACAGAGAAGGAGAACTTCCGCACAACCAACCTTGCCTGCTGAGTGCGCAGTTTTAACGGGTGACCTCGGAGGTTGGTCGTGGTAGCAAATTCAAAAAAGCCTTCGAAGGCCAGACTGCAATCCAACCCCTTTACAATGTGGAAGGCTTGCAAGAGATCCCCGCGAAGTTGCCTGTAACTCAAAGGAAAGAGGTTCAAATTAACTATGCGGTTTGCATATGGAAAGGAGCCTTGACTCCTAACCATCTTCGTGGCTCTCCTCTGTACACTTTCGAGTCAGTTTTGATCCTCAACCGCCCACGGCCTCCAGGCTTGTAAGCCGTACTCTAAATGCGGCCGGACGAATGTTCCGAATGTCTTTGAGAAAGCATCTTTGTCAGAGTCCATAAACGCGCGCTTGATGGCGTACAGTACGGACATTGCGCTTTTTGTCACTGTCGAACAATGGGCGGATGGCTTCAGGGAACTCGTCGTCAGCACACCGAGGTCCTTTTTGGCTTCGAGCTCTTGTAGGGCTGCACCGCCCAGAAAGTAGTCTCTTGTGCTGGCGGATCTGGCTGTGTTGCTTAGGCAAATTATCTTGCACATACCAGCGTTGAACTGCACGAGCCAACGGTCTGACCACTCCTTCAACCGATTCAGGTTCATTTGCAGTCTGTCTTCGTCGGCAGGACCCCGAATTACACTCCATATCTTCATGTCATCGGCAAACATTGCTACTTCGCAGTCTAAAGCTCTTGCGGCATCGTCCACGTAGATAAGGAACAAAATGGGTCCCAGTACTGAACCCTGGGGGACACCACTTTCGACCACAGCAGGATCTGAATTTCCCCGACCGATGCACACAATGTGGTGTCGACCCAAAAGGAAGTTTTCGATCCATTTAAGGAAGTGGCCACTGATCCTATTTTTTTTAAGTTTGTGTAAGAGCCTCTGGTGTGGCACAGTGTCGAACGTCTTCTGGAAGTCGGTGAAGGCTATGCGGACCGCATGCCTGTCGTCGAGAGCTCGGGTCCAGCTCTGGAGAGATTGCAGCAAGTTTGTCGTGCAGGATCTTCCTTTTCGGAACCCATATTGGCATTTCGATAGTAGGCCGTGAACTTCCAGGAATCGCATCAGTTCACTCTTTATAATACTTTCCATAACTTTGCAGAGAATGCATGTCAAGCTTATGGGCCTGTACTTTGTCGTCGCTGCCCTGTTACCTCCTTTGTGTAGCGGAGTAATATGTACCAGCTTCCAATCGATAGGAAGTGTTCCAGTGTCAAATGACGTTCGAAAGAGCATCGACAAAGACACAGAAAGCTCACTGGCAAGTTCCTTGAGAAGCTTGGGTGAAATCTCGTCTGGTCCTGGCGACTTCGATTGGTTCAATGCCTCTAATTCTCTTCGGACAATGCGTTCTGAGAAGAGTATATCACTGACGCTTGGGGTCGGCAGTTCTTCTGTGGAGGGTGGAAGGAACCTTGTCTCGTTTGTGTAGACTGATTGGCAAATCTGTGAAAAATACGCAGCTTTATTCCTACTATCAGCAATCTCAGCGCCATCAGTAGTCCTTATTAAGGGAATTTGATGCCTGTTCCTTGTACTTCTTCGGAGGAAGCTGTAGAGTAATTTTGTGTTCTGCATTGCTTTTTGTAGCAATTTCTTCTCGAATTTCCGCCGCGTTTTAACAATCATTTTTCTCAGTTTGTTCTTCTGTGTCTTGTAGTTGTTGAAATATTGAACTTGCCCAGTCCCGCAGTGTTTTCTCCACAATTTGTGCTTCCTGTTGATTTCTTTCTTAAGGTTGCTATTTAGCCACCCAGGGCGTTTGTTCAGTCTTACACTAGTCAGTGGGCAGTGGTTGTTGATGAGCTGCAGAAGGACATTTTTGAACAGCTCCCAATCATCGTTGACATTACCCGTAATCAATGAGTCCCAGTCGAGACCGGATAAGACTGTCCTTATCCCATTGAAGTCGCCCAGCCAAACATTGCGTCTTTTTGATCTGGAGTATGTGGAATGGAGAATAACGAATAATCCCATATAAGCACTAAATGGTCACTTCGGTCAAGGGGCGGGATGGAGATGCTCTCGTCTATGCTGTTTGGCGTTTTCGTAAAAACCAGATCCAGGCAGTTTGCCCTTTGTCCTTCACGTGTTCTCGTTGGGAACATTACATGTTGTGTGAGGCACGCATTTAATGTTTTGTTCAGCAGACGGTAATGAATGCCGATTTTGGACCTGACGCTTGGAGGGTGTTCCACTTTGTTCCCGGTGCGTTGAAGTCGCACATGATCATGATGTTAGGTCGACTGGAAAATTCCCCCAACTGCTCCAATAGTTGAGTGTCGGCGATTTGGTCTATCCTAGATGGTCGGTAGATAGTGAGGACATCGAGACACGGGGAACTGGTAGCCTTGATGGTCAACCAAATAGCTTCCGTGCCGCACGCAATCTTGGTGGTGTTTTCCTACACTGCCAAACCTTCATTCACATACACAACTATACCACTACCCTGACGATGTTCCCTGTTCCTCCGATAAATTTGGTATCCAGGCAAGGCTTTTTCGCTATCGCCAATATTCCCGGACAGCCAGGTCTCGGTTACTGTTAAAACATCTGGAGACAGTTCGGCAAGGCAAAGTTTTGGCTCGTCTAGTTTCGATATGAGGCTTTGGGCATTCGTGTACAAGCACCTCAGTTTTGCATCAGCCCTTTTAAACTGCTGATTGTTTTCTGAGGGCTCCTCCGTAAAAACCGATTGAAAAAACTGAGACAGTAGTTGCACTTTCTGTGGCCCTTCAACTAATAAGTTTCCGAGGCTATCCTTTAGACAGGCAATTTCGTCCCTATGTTTTCTCCTACAGCGGATGTACCCGTAAAACTTCTTCGGACATATAATGGATTCTGCTACCAGTCGGCGCTCGAAAGAAGTTCTAGCAACCCGTATTTATTTACGGCATTTATTGCGCTGATCCTTATATTCGGCGAATGGCATTGGATCTCGAAGTTGGAAATGCTTTTTCCACAGTCTCTGTTTCTTCTTCATGGTCTTTTTTGTCGCCGGATTGACCCACGGCGGTCGCACACATGGCCTTGTTATTTTTGTAGGATAATGAGAGTCGATTCGACGCTTTATAATCCCGCGAAATTACTGCCAGAATTCTCTTGAACCTTCTGTGTTGACAAACCAGATTTCCTTCTAAAGATTTCGTCTCATTGCGCTAAAGTCACCCTTCCAAATATGTGAGCGTCTCTTGGTTTTTGGTTGTTGGTTCGATTGGAGAGAGCACACGCAGGTGAAAGCCATATGATCGCTTAAACCGAGTTAAGGTTGTGGATTCACTCCTCTTATGACTCCTTAATCTTTATCGAAAGCGAGATCTAAACAGTCAGATCATTTTCCTTCTCTCAGTCTTGTTCCCAATTTTATGTCTTCAATGACGTTTTCATTCCGGGGGAGTTATAGTATCTTGTGGTCAACTGACGTGGACGGGGCGTTTGTTAAGGGCATTTTCCAGTCTATTCCTGGAGTGTTAAAGTCACCCAGAAGTAATAAGTTCTCCTGCTTAAATAGCAACTCCAGTACACTAAGTAATAATAATAATTTAATAATTTTTTATTTAAACCCAATTTAAAGGCATGGTCAAGGGAAGAGTTAAACACAAATCCGACCAGCAGTGAAAAAAAACTCCTGAGGTAAAGGAATAAAATATAGTTGATGGTGCTTTTTATGGTTTGGAGGGTTCGGGAGAAAAAACTGCTGGCGGTATACATTCGACCGTCAAGAAGGGTGGGGTGGGGGGGTTGCATGGTATAGAAGATTATCGGACGTCAATTCCTTTCATGAAGTTGGGGATAGTCAAAATAGAGGCACCGAAGAACAGTTGTTGCTGTTGGCCAAAGAAATTGACCCTGGTGAGACCGGCCATAGTGGTCAGAGACCACAAACGCCATCGCTACGGTACAGTCGATCAGTGGATTCAGCACTCAAAATCTGTGGGAGCTTTTCTGAATGCAAAACTCGAGTAATAGTTCTCTTAAATAAAGGAAAATTTTGCAGAGTTTTCACACTCATGGGTAGTTTATTCCAAATAGCAATTGCATTTACAGAAAAGAACCGACGATATTTAACAGTACGTGCCAGAGGCAGAAATAAGAAGACCTCACGGTGACTGTTACGTCGTGGGTGGACATGATGTCTTAAAGAGGTGAGAGGGTTAGAGGTGTGATTATATAAGAGCTTAAATAGCAAAAATAGTCCCTTTTGTAATCTACGGAACCATAAAGGATCAAGGCCTGTGAGACGGCAACGTTCTTGGTAAGACAAATGGCGGTGTTCCGGGGTTAAAATTCTCTTGGTAAAGAATTGTTGAACGGATACTATATTCTTCCGCTCAGTGGCACGCATGAAGCTAAATAAAAACGAACAGTATTCCAGACCAGGTCTAACGTACATGTTGTAAAGACGCATTCTAATGCCCCTAGTTTTGAAGTTTCGGAGGATAAATCCGGTCGTTCTACGTGCTTTGGAGACTATCAAGGCACAGTTCTCCGAGAGATTGAGGTTCTTGGAGTATGATATGCCCAAATCCTTTATAACCCTGGGCACATTTATGGAGTGACCTTCAATATTTAGTTGAGGCTGGCGGTCGTCGCCAACCACCATGACTACGCACTTATGCCAAGAAAGAGAAAGGCGCCATGTGCAGCACAACTGGGCGAAAGTCTGTAGATCGCTCTTTAGGAGCTGAAGCACGATGTCGTGATCTGCCGGCTTATATCGATATGCAACTTTCAGATCATCGGCATACATGAAAGGCTTACCATTCTGGAATAAATAATAATTATAATAATTAATAATTTCAAATTGGCGATTTCATTCGTGCTGGGAGGCCGATAGACAACACACTGGTTAAGTGTCTGGAATTGTTTGATACATATCTTGCATGAAATTATTTCAAAATTTTGCGGCGCCCCATCGGATATTTCTAGCTGGGTGGTCTGGCGCGGTAACAGGATGGATTCTACTCTGTTCGATTAACTAATCCATTATTATAAGTCTTGGAGGTAGACTGCGCTTCCAGGATTAGTCCATTTTAAATGTTATGATCAAGCAGACTGATCAAATTTGAAGCATAACTTGAGCAATTATCGCTGCCTGGAGATGGTTCAAAGTGGCAGATTTCTACTCAGTTGGAGAGATAGATGGAACTGGGGCCGCTGCAGACACGGAGGAAATTTGGTTGACGACGGATAAAGAACCTGCTTTAAAAGCTAATTATAGGTGAAAGTAATTGTGGAGAGGCTTTTCGTTTGTTAATGTGTGCGGATCTCTGCGTTGCAGTGGCGTTCTATCCCGATTAATAAAAAAAGTTTATTTCCTCTAAGATATTGAGCTGAGCTCTCCAAATTGGAGAAAATAAAGTCTACTTCTATTGACAAAAATAACTTGACAAGAATCGTTCGATTTTTGCTCCTAGATGAAAATCTTTTAACTTCGGCGACATTAATGTTGGAACCACACGAGTAAAGGGAATAGAAGGTGGCATCGATGGGCTGTCTACTTTCAGGAAGAATTTTTAAAATAAAGTTAAATCTTCGTGTGTGCCTCTCTCGGTCTCACTAGCCACCAGGTCGAGGAGAGGCATGAACTTCTCAAACTGCTGAGATATAAGTGTTGGGAATTTTCCCTTAAGAAGGGCACCAAAAGTAGAAAAAACTAATAGGTACTGAGACATGAAATTGTTAAAATTATCGAGTGCTCCTTGGTTTGTTTACCCCAATTACTTGAAACGCTTGTTCATTAACTTCCCGGAAGTACTGTATATGTCACCGTATATAAACTGAGGTAGTATTTCGTCGGATGATGCTCTGTTACGACTAGCAGAGGCGTAATTTTGATCGACTAAATAATCAAGAGGTTCTATATGAACGATTTAGATTTTCAAGTTAGCTATGTCTAGAGACGGCTGCGAACACACGCTGGTACCCGCTGTGTCTCCGGCCACGATTCTAGCACTGAGAGGTGGCAAGTAGGCCGCGAGCTTTTGTCCTTTAGCAAGTCTTTTCGGGGCATTACAAGGTACTAGACCGGTTTTTCTTTGCGGTATAGGGATCAAAACGTTGCAAACTTACAACAAAAAGCACTGGACGGCAAATACTACCGCTAATTTACTATGGTAACTAGGGAGAGGCGGTCTGACAGGGCGTCTATAAACATGCGCCTCGCAAAATGCACCTATTTTAGTAGACCGTCTAATAGGACAGGCAAAATTGTACCCAGCAAAAAAAAGTGACTTTAAAAAAAACTCGATCAAAAATACGCCCTAATTGCTTAGGAATATCGAAGTAAAAGCCAAGCTTTACTTATCTTTGGAATTGAGCTGCCCTCTGATAGGTCACGAGCGATAAGTTCGCATTTCACTGGACTCAGCTGAGTGCGATCGAGCTCTCATCACGCAAAAACATTTAAAACGGATGTTACTTGGAGACACAGTTACCGGAAACGCAGCGGGCACAAGGTCAGCGTCTAGATAAAGCTGACGAACCATACGCTGTATAGCCGGCCTTGGGTAAGACAATAAGGGGATCTGTGTCCCCAGTTCCCAGAAGGAACACAGAGACCTGCTGCCTGAAGACAGATGAGCCCCGGATAGATCTGGGGAGATTCTACTGACGAGATTCGACTGATGAGGGGCCAAGCAAATTAAAGATTTGTCTTCAGTTCAGTTTATTAAGGGAAATAGCTGCGAGCCTTTGGGTGCCTTATTGGCGATGTAAAATTGGGTGGAGTGAAGGGAGAAAGCATGTGGACTGAAATAATTCGGATGGGTCTGTAGATGGATGATCAACTGAACATGAGTCTCAAGGACTGAAGTTAATCTCTCTGTCGTCTTGTTGTTTGGAACATAAACCTGTCAATATTCCAGCTGAATGCGCAGCTTTAATGGGTGACCCCGGAGGTTCCTCGCGGTAGCAAATCAAAAATTCAATTCAATTAATGAACTGAAAAAAATAGTTTTTGAGATTAGAAGTCCGTTAGGCAAAATGAAAATGAAAAAACGAGGGGTGAAAAAAAACTCCAAAGCAAAATTTAAAAATGATTGTAGTAATTTAACAGGAGAAAAAAACCCTCAGAAAAATAGCATCAGAAAAATACAGGGAGGACTGGCCTGCATGTGGCGGTACAGAATGGAATATAGTCCGACATCAACATGGCCGAAATAAATGTCAGCTGTATATGGCATTGTGTAACGGATTTCATAAAATGGTACGTAGGCGGGTCGGTCAGGACTGGCCTGTATCGCCTTGAATAAGAAAAATAAGTGGCGAAATTGAAAACCAGTCTCGAGGCGACAAGAACCCAGATGCGGTCTGTTACATTCATCAGAGTCCATCCGAGGATAGGGCAAAGGAGATGCGACCAGATTACTAGTATATGGCGAATATAGAAGGCTTCGCCAAGAGCGTCAATGGAGCGGATTCAGTGAGGGCATCATGAAGATCAGTCCCGAGACGATAGGAACTTAGATGCGGTCTGTTACATTCATCAGAGTCCATCCGAGGATAGGGCAAAGGAGATGCGACCAGATTACTAGTATATGGCGAATATAGAAGGCTTCGCCAAGAGCGTCAATGGAGCGGATTCAGTGAGGGCATCATGAAGATCAGTCCCGAGGTGATAGGAACCCAGATGCAGTCGGTTTCATTCGACCGAGTCCATCCGAACATGGGGGAAGGGAGATGCGATCAGACTACTAGTATATCGCGAATACAGAAGGTTTCGCCAAGAGCATCGATGGTGCGCATTCTGTGAGGGCACGATGCATGAACTGAAAAATTGGAATAATTAACATTTCTGGTGAGGGATCTTGGGTAGCGAGACTACTCATAAAGGAAGGAAACGTGAACAGATACGGAAATTTAATAGCGGCATGCTAAATTCCCGGTGGCCCTTTCTCAGTGTCATAGAAAAAGTTGTCTGGGAAGGATGAGGAAAATAAAAGTTTAATCGAGTCAGTATTCAGGTAAAGGCGTAGCCTTCTCTTAAAGGCGTGTAGATTTTCTGAAGATCTTATATTTATTGGAAGGTTATTCCAGAGGAAAGTATACCTGGAAGCGAAAAAAGGGAGCGCTTAGAGGTGGAGGACGCTGGAGGAGGTATAATTAGAGACGAGTTGCGAAGATTTTATGGGCGACTACTAGGGGTAAGTGTTAAAATCCGAGGAAAATTTGAACTATGATTAAAAATACGTGTCCAAGGCGGGATTTGAACCCGGTCCATCAGTCGGACAGACAACCGTCTTTACCACAAGGCCACTGACTCGCAATGAAATACTTTCCTAATGCGGAATGCTTGCAAGAGATTCCCGCTCAGCGACAGGTTGCAGTTGAAAAGCCGACGCGAAATTTCAATAAATCCTGTCGCGTATGCCTGTTTCAATTCGAATTTCTAAGACAGGTTGCGTAGGGGAAGGAGCTCCAAATCCTACTCATTTTCGGGACTCCTTTAGATCCTTCTAACACTACTTTGATCTTGAGCCGCCCGTGGCCTTCAGGCTTCTATGTCGTATTCCAACTCCGGCCGCACGAATGTTCCAAAGATCCTGGAAAAGAGGCATTTGTCAAAATACGTAAATGTTCGCCTGCCGGCGTACATCAGAGACATTGCGCTTTTTGCCAACCTCGAACAAGGATCAGATGGTTTTGGGGGAGTTCTTCGTCAGCACTGGAGGACCTGGTGGGTTTTCACGACTAATAAAGCTGCTCCCTCGAAAAGGCGTTTGCTGTGCTAACGGATCCGACTGGGCTGCTTAGGCGTACACAAACCGACGTGTGACCGCATGAGTCAATGACGACCAATTTGACCGATTAAGGTCAATCTACACTCTGTTCGGGATTCTACTTAATGTTTCTACGTCGTCGGTAAATATTGCTGCTTCGCAGTCCGAATATCTCGCTCAAACCTCAACGAATATGAGGAACAAAACTGATCCCAGTACTGAACCCTGGGAAGTACCACTCTTGACCACAGCAGGATCTGATTTCTCTTGACCTATGCACAAAACCTGGTGCCGACTCACAAGGAGATTTTTGATTAATTTAAGCAGTTCACATATGATCCTTTTTTTCCAGCTTTTATAACAGTTCTTGATGACGCAAGTGTCGAACGCCTTTTGGAAGTCAATGAGATCAGTGTGAACAACGTGCCTGTCGTTGAGAACCCGGGTCCAGCTTTTCACGTTCCACGAAAGGCGACATATCTATTAATTTAAAAATACCAATGCCCAACCTTCGATTCCAATAAAGTATATATAGTTCCTTTTCTAAAATTTTGCTGTTATTGTGCCTGGAAACATGGCGGGTATTAACGGCCAACATTTAGCGAAATATAGTGTGGGGAACAGAGTCAATATCGTAAAAGATGGCAAAAACGCAACAAATGGCCCTAGTTGCAATTACATAGCGAGGTGACGGCGCCTCGCTGTGGAAAAGTCGCGATAAAATGACCGATTTAGAGCGGATTTTTTCCATGTGGTCGCTATGGGAACAATGGCGAAAAGTCGCGATACGGCGCTATGCAGCTGCGGGACGGCATTCCTTAGCGACCTTTCCGTTTTAGCCCCTACGAAAGCTCTTTTTCTCAACTCCCATCCGATTTAGTACTAAACGAACTACGGAACCCCCTCCCCCCCACGAAAGTTGAAGGAAGCCGTTTTGACATGGTATAAATAATGATTTATCATAAAAATAAAAAAAAACAATTATTCTGGGCACTATTCCTCTCGCGGCCGGTACGAGGAGGGTTCTGTTGAGGGTTCTAAACCAAGTATGTGTAATAATACTTCAGTTTCACTTACCGTCAGAGTCATCAATAAGGGAATCCGGCCGAGATCGTCTTTTTCGAAGGGCGTGGAGTGATCTCTTCCGCCGCCTTGTGAAGGCGGCCTCGAGGTCATATACATTGACTCTCCCTCCCATATTACAAGCGGCAGAAACGTCTGTTTTCAATGCAGAGTTACATGTAAGCAAGGGCCTACCCATTATCACCTCGTATACCTGTGACCCGCACAGGCCCTCCTTGGTTTTTTTCCTCGGAAATTGACGTGCATGGACGCCTCGTCGTCAAACAGGGCATAAAATACCCTCAGTAGCCCGGGCTGCTGACAACTCCGCCACGTTCCTCGTCTAAGCTCACTCATGCCTCCCCTATCAGCCTTGTGTTGTTTGAAGGGGGTGGGCGAGGCTGGTGCTGGCAGGGTTTCTTCCATTTGTACTCTTCATATTTTTTTCACCCTCCCACATTTTGTTTATTTTAGCCCGTTTGCCACATCTTCGCTTCTGTCTTTTCATTTCTGATCTCCCGCACGCTATCTTAGTTCCCTTTATCTGTTTGCTGCTCTCCTCTACCATCCGTTTCTTAACTTTGCAAGAGATTTCGGCGTCTGTCTTGGTCCCAATTTGGTACTGTCCCAGAAAAACCGCAAAATAATCACTATGCCTACTTTTCTGGATAAATCTTATTTTCTAACGTCTGAGTGCGTGAACGTTTCCTATAGGCAACGAAGACGCGCTTTATTTAAAAATGTGCGTTTTGTTATCGTGGATGAACTAAATCTCTTAATTTAGAGTAAATGACGAGGAAATCTCCGAAGAATTGAGCACGCCTAAGATTTTTGCCATATTTTCAATGCAATATTTTGTCTCATGAGAAGACATATTTTAGAAGAAATCGCGGCATTTGGTTATTTAATTCTTATTTTATATATTTTTTGCCCTTATGAGGGAAAACTTAAATGGACGATCTGAGATATGCATAGGAAGTTGATCTTTTGCCACGTGCACAAAGCAAGTATGCAGTTGACTCCGTATAAACCACAGTTTTTTACTCAACATGTAATGAGTCATTATAATGACTCAGGGTCTGTATATTGTTAATTGTGTGAGAAAATAAATTAAACAGCCGTCGAAATATAGTGTAAACACGTGTTGACACTATATGTTGAGGGCTGTTTAATTTATTTTCTTACACGATGAAGGAGTGGAAAAAGGCCCCAACATAATGTCGTACGGGATTATGGATAATTATAGTTATCCACTGACTTTTTTGTCTCATGAGAAGACGGATTCTTAGAAGAAATAGTGGAAAATATGTATAATAGATTGTATCGATATCCCTCTTCAAACAGGAGAACGGTAGTCAATGCGTTACAAACTTTTGCAACCTAATATAGATAGGTTGTATTGTGGCGATACATAAGGGGCAATGAGACTGCCTGAAAAAATAACCTTAGCTAAAAGGGATTTTCACCAAGATTAGTAATCGTAAAAATGACGTCCATTCTCCAGACCTGTCTGGGAGGACATGCAGATCAGAGGTAACATTCAGATGTGGAAAGGTTCAGAGATAATGACATTTTAATTATAAGTTAATTATGAGCCCCGAAAGTGTTTGTGCGTACTGACCTGTTTAAAAAGAACAGATTTGGGCATTACTTGTTAGAGAGTCTTTGTGGCCTTCAAATGTCTGCTATTGCATTTCCAGTGGTCAGTCTTTGAATTAGAACGGTCTAGCCCCAGGAACCACGATGAGGACCATGGGACTTGCTCATATGTGGCTTTCACGTATTTATCTGATTAATAAACCACCTACTTGAAAGCGTCGGTGTTTTCAAGAACTTTGATGACTGAGTATATTTTTTACATAAAAGAGCAATATTTCCTATGTCCTCGCCGTCCAAGCAAGCTCTTTTACTGGGAAATGATTTGAAATATCTAGCTTACAACATAATTTCTGGTAGTTTATGGGATGATCTATCATCCTTGATTGGCGAACAGACTGAAACCCTGCAATAGAACTTAGCTTTTGACTTTAAAATGACTGTCAGGTTCAATGAATAGAGATTTTAAAGTACCGTATGCAAACAAAACCCCGGAGCAGATTTCCGGATTTTGTTCCCAAGGAGGCTTCCGAAATCGGTTTAAATGGGGGTGGCGCTATCAGAAGTCATCGTGGTGGAAAATTCAGTAAGAGCTGGACTGGTGCGACTTTTGAGATTAGCAGGACACATTTTGGTTATACGCTACGTTTTAATTCTATTCTGTCATTTGTGCTTTTTAGTTATACGATAATTTAAGATGACTGTAAGTGTATCTATTTAAAATTATCTCTGACAGTCTAGCTTCATAAAGGTCGCATTCACTCGCTTTATACTATTTAGTCTTCAACACGCTTAGCTTTAGGCAAATTCTTTAGTCTTATTTTAGTGAAAACATTACATTTTTATAGCAGTTGTCTAATTTTCAGTTTCTTCCTGTTTTTGTGGTCTGTTCCAGTTTAGGATTAGATGAGTCAGTTTTTGTGTCTATGATAAAAAGCATGGTGGCGTTAATATGGACATTACGTTTTCTCCTGATCTTCCGGGATAACTCTTCAAAAAACAAGTAGCTTACCTAAGTAAAATTTACAAAACTACCGAAACGGCATATTAGTGGAACGGCGGCTTAAGGATGGTCTAAAGTAAAACGTGCCTGTAAAGAAAAGGTTCTTAAAACAAAGAGCATTAAAAAGCAGACGGCATGTTTTTACTCCTATCGGCCTACGACGCTTAGTCTAGCTCATGCTAGAACCCTCTCGGGCAGTCGCAGAGCGGCTAGTAATGCGGTAGAATCTAAAAAGGCCCACACTTGGGCTTTGGTATGACTGACTGACAACAGCTAATAAGCCAAAAATGACCGGTCCTGTCTCCCTCGGTACCACCTCATATATATATATATATAAACAGAAAGAGATAACCGAGAATGATAAGAGAGACTGATATGGTCACTTATGGCTTGTTAGCCGTAATCAGCCCGAAATGCCCAACCCCAGGTTTGCAACTGCTGAGATTCTTACCCATGTTCTGTTCGTTGGAGGTCCAACGTCCTAACCATTGAGCCACAGGCTCGTTATCCTATCGGCTACAATCAGGCATATTGATAGTTCGACCATCGATTTCGATTATGTCCACCGTGTGCCCCCGCAGCAGCAGCGGTGGGAGCAGGGACGGTGACTTACGAAGGGGTTTATAGTGCCAGTAGACTTGCGCTGCATCTGCCTACACTCTCTCCTCCTCCGCCGCCTGGGCCCGGTGTAGAGACAGAGTCAAGAAGACCGGAGACGGGGGAGGCCGCAGGTGGATGGCTAGGACGGATCCTCGCCTTGGCGTTCCACCACACCCCCTGGTTCACACAACAATAACCAGGATTTTCACCAACACAACAGAGATTTGGAGGCCGGCACGGCCGAAGCCGCACCTAGGCGTGCCGCTGACGCCTGGCTCTGATCCCACACAGTGGGAGTGCCATAAAGGCCACATTAAGAGGGAGTCATTGCAGCCTGACTCTTAGACCTCCAGTCAAGGAGGTCCAAGTTATCCCGTCAGGCATATTAACTATCGTAGAAGGCGCTCATTGACGACGCTATGGGCTCTATTGCCCTGTGACCTTCTATTTGTGAACTAACGTTTGTAACGTAATATGTTCCGTCTAACTATGAAGTATGGAGGCCGATATACGCCAATTTACATCCTTCTGGAGTAATCACAAACAAATTTACAGATTTCTGAAAATATAGAAATCAATTGTACTTGTTTTCAATGGCGACTACTTCAATCCTTTTCGAAATTGAGGAACGTTATGGTTTTGTAGCCAGAACTTTGGTGAAAGAGTGCGTAACACAGGTCATTATTGAAAAAACTTCAAATGCTGATCTTGTTTTGTGTTCAGTTGTTCTTTTGTTTTTTTAAATATACCGCAGGTGCAGTCTGCCGATATCAACGTTTTTACCAATGAATGGAGCCATATAAAAGAAATTGGCGATGGACATTGAAAGTATACGCATTAAAAAGGCCAAAAATAAACAGGCTATTCAAGAATATTCGACTACTTATTCGAAAGCATGCTGCTATTAGTGTTGCTGTAGTATAACAGCATTCGGTTTCACTTACTTTCTCGCTCTCCCTTTCGTTCCCTGTGTTATACTTTTATCTCTTATTTTTCCACCTTCAGTTCTTTCCGCGAGACTTTTGCTACACTTCTGTCGACTGACCGCATATGCTCTAAAAGATGAGTGTCCAGATGGGCAGACGACTGTCTACGGGTAACAGGAGGTCCCTAACGGGTTTGTCCGGAGCCAGTCCAAAAAAGTCAGGCTCAGACTCGAATGGATCCGTTGGTCCTCTCCGTCTTTACGACGACGAGGGAAATGACATCACACCCCTGCCAATGATCATCGATGATCGGAGAAGAAAAGAACAGGAGAAGGAGAATGTAGGCTCCTTTTTAATCACCATTTTAACCATAACTTCATGCTTTTTAATAAGAGTCGTGTTCTTTTTTTCCAAACTGTTTATATCATCACAAGATAAATCTAGTCAAGTTCCTGCGTCGTGTGTGAGAATAATGAAGTAAGACAATTGCAGCTTAAGTCTACTTTACTGCGCAGGTTTCAGATGGGCTAACATCGCGGGACAGTGGTGGAACGCATTGCATGCCTCGGTCGAATTATCTGTTTATACGGTAAAACGCTGTTGTCTGCTATATGGAAAGGTAACGCTTCAGGGATGGCCAAAGAGCCAATAACAATGAGTTTTGTATAGGAAGAATAGATGCGTATGTGTTAGGTGAAGTTAATGGATAAGGAGCTTGTTGCTCCGATGATTACGGTTGCGATTTTCTATTCTCCTTTAAAAATCCACCCAGATATTTAGTAGTATTTTCACATAACTGTCAGTCTATTTTTGAGGGACTCATTTACAATGTGTCCCGAAATTTTTAAAGCGCAAGAAAATTCTTATGTACAAGTGAAGTATAACCTACAGGGAGTATGATTTCTGGCCCACCCATAATGCCTAGGTCACTACTCTGCCCTACAAGGAGCATGAACCGTGGAGGGAGTTATAATGCAGACATCCGAACTACTCACATAAAATTAGTAGCAACTAGTAGGCATTTAAGACACAGAGCCAGAAATACTGTTGAGATGGCACCACAGTAATGATGTAAATATCATATGGTCTGGCTTTAATCCATGCGCAGTCATAATGACTTTTCTAGGAGGACAGCCCCAACCACTCGTCTGGATGTCATTCATGACAGATAATCCCTTAAGCCAAACATGATTGACTTCATAGAGGGTTTTTGCGAGCCTCCATCAAACGTTAGACATTTTATTTGTTCGTCAAGAGACCTATAACAGGCTTTGCCATCCCCAAGTAGCCTTGTTTGGCGATCGAAATTTTTGAAGTAATCAACTTCCGCAGTATTAAAAGCACCTCAGGTTATGTAAGTTGGGTTGTTTTACGCGAGTATAAGTCGGCAAAACGGGCAGTTCATGCTGGAAAGACCGACGGACCAGCTGTTGACGGTTGTACGTTAGGGAAACTGTGACCGTTTACGACCCCCATTCACCGTATTAATCACTTTTTCCTTCCATCCAGAACTCCCTCCTCACTCTCTAGTGCTCATTGTCGAGCAATCAGTAGAAATAGTAAACCGAAATCTTCAGATCAACGGTCTAGTTAGTGGGCCTTAAAATTTGGTCTTGCGAAGGAAATAAAAAGACAAGATGGTAATGTCGATCGTGTTCTCACATGAGATCGAAATGGTATTTCTGTACCATGGGCTTTTCTTGCCCTCTGCGGATTCGACGCCTGGAGTGATCGAAGAATCAAGTCATTTGTGATATGAGAAAGTTATCGGCAGAAACTACGGGAATTCGTCTATTTAGCGACCGGTCCATATTACAGTGGCCACCAATAAGAAGCATTTAAAGTAGCTTGTTCATCAATCGCTTACTCTTGATTTTTTTGTCATTTACTGATGCATATTTCGTCCTAAGTTGTCTGGTTAATATTAAAATCTCCCAAACAAGACCCTGGATCCATCAGTGCTGCAAGCCTCCTCGATCCCGCATCATGGGACTGCATTTTCGCGTTCTGCAGTCAGCATCTCAAACCCCTTTATGGACTCAACCACCGACACAAGCGAGGAAACCTCCAAGAAGAAGGAAAGTACATTTGCAGGTTCGTGTCTTCAAGGTTGTCGGACATCTTTCTCTCACCCAAAGGGTCTTTTTACGCTTCTATCACCCAGGGCATCCCGTATCATATAGACATGCCGGATAAAACTGGAAACTCGGAATTGTTTTTCCAAGTAATGCGCACTTTAGGGAACCGGCAAATACTTTCCCGCTAGCAGTGGGTTAATTAACTGCCTCCTACTCATCATGCTGACTCGCGGGAAACTTTGTCTTACCACTTAGAAGCACGAAAAGGTTTAGTAGCCATTTCTTATGTGATCAACTGACAGATAGGAAGGATTGTGGCATCTGAGCAATGTTTTTATCCAAAGTGCTACAATCATCAGGCCGAATCCTGACAAGGCTCAGAAACGCGGTCGTACTGTGGAAATGCGGAAGCCGAGGCTCACCCAATACGGTAAGCGTGGTAAAAGGGGCCTTTTCTGGTGGGGCTGTGGGAAAAGAGTGAAGAATGTGTGAAAACCAAGGGAAAACTTAGGTATGCTAGTTTGTGTTAAGGAGTATTAAATCTTAGCTCAAACATCGAGCAATGCAAATATTCACCGCAGGCAACCAGTAAAACCAATTCCGCGAAGAGCGGAGGTTATTGGACCGTCAAGGCCATTGAAACTGAACCGCCTTGACTCTAACCGTAAGCACTAACACTAAACCCTAAACCTTAGCCCTAACCCTAAAACCTAACTCTAATCCTAGGCCTTAGCCCTGACGCCTAACCCCAAACCGTAAAACCTAGCCTAAAATCCGAGCCCCAACGTAATTGTGATCAACAATCGTAGCAGTCCGCGAAACGCCTCAAATTTAAGGTCTCCGGAAGTAGTACTACTGCTGCTGAAATCAATAACAGTGCGAAATTGATAAGTGTTGACCGCCTACTGAAATCGATAATAGTAGATAAGTGATAATTTGTTGACAAGCAGGACAGCGTTTCTGAGCCCCACCCAGTCGTAGGAGAGCACAAAGGTCACCAGGACGAGTTCATTGCATACAAAACCCTGAGTTGTCTTCGCTGGCAGCAATGGCCCCTGACGAGGCCAAGGAATGTGCTGACTCTGTCCAGCCATACCGGAGAGAGCTTGGGATAAGTGGTGGCAGCTGCTTTTGTAGGTTCGTGGTGAACAAGTTGAAGAAGTGTTGTCTAATTAGCGTGTTGCATTTGCCAGAGGTGATTTGTCTGATGGCCTATGTTGCATCGACAGGGTGTGGTGGTAGGCCTATGCGCGGGTCCGGCCGCGCTAGCCACATTCGCCCTCTCCCGCCTCCGGTCTCTCTGAATATGTCTTGACACGAGGCCTAGGTGGGTGGGGAGGAGGAGACAGTGCGGTAGATGCTACGCAAGTCAACCCCCCCTAGACTAATTCACGCATGCAAATAACATGCGACAGAATATTCCTTATCTTAGTCGACATGACGTGAATTCGGAGTCACTGGCGATCCCGTTGACTGATGACTGGCTGTCTCGAGTTAGAGCCGGGTGCGGGGGTAACAACTCGACCGATATGGGAAAATAAGTCAGAAATGGTCACTCCAGTGTCCATGTATTTGTCGGCACAACTGCTCGACTTGAAGTGGATGTAAATGTCGGATGGGTTTTACTCCAGGGATGGCATTGTACAGTGTCGCTTTGAAACAAAACTCTTGAAATCTCGTGTGACTGATGCAGGCTGGGAATCTTCTTATTTCTCGTCCGCTTACTGTCATCAGAATCCGAATTCCGGTTGGGCACTGGAATATGGATTTCTCATATTAAGTGTGTGGGAGGGTTGGACTTATGAGGGTTATTGTTAGGGTTACGGCTAGGTTTAGGGTTGATGTTTGCACACGGAAATAGGTATCCCCCCTGGAATTTGGCACGAGGCCACCTGTAGTATGGAGGGAGATCCATATTCCCCTGTACGAATCAAATTTCTTCCCATTTCGCCTTACCTCACCAAAAACCACTAGGGGCGAGAGGAGTAAATGACTTGAGCCTATGAGCCCCATTGCTTGGAAAAACGGCGTAGTAACTGTTTTCATTTGATGTTATTAAGTGCATTCAAACTGTCTCAGGCCTGCATAGGTTCATCAACGCTGACATTTTTGTTATTAGTGATCTCATGAAGACCTTTCTCCCCTTTTTCAAAGAAGACGTATTTTCTCTCCATAACAGATCACCAATCGAAAGCAGACTTGTGTAAAAGCATACCCCAGATTTTCAAAAACTATACGAGCCTACTTACGTCTTAAATCCAGTCATCATGAAGAAGGAGACACGATCGCCGGGACAAGAGCTCTTGTCCCGGCGATCGTGTCTCCTTCTTCAAGACTACTTCCTGGGCCTCGGCTCTTCGCTTCTATTGGCAATCCAGTCATCAGTCATTCGTGAGAGACTAGAGGATGGCGTTTCTTCTTAAGCGGAGAACATTCTTACTACAATATTAAGTGAGATTGAAAGCCGGTTGGGGGTGGTAGCTTGGGTTCATCTGTCTGAACTTTTGACTTAATGAGAAATTTTACCGCCAGAAATAAGGGAACAGTGACACAAGGCCTGACAGTTAAGCTAGATTGCAAGCTTGGAGATTGCTGCAAACAGCAGCGTATGCGGGAGGCAGAGCAGTAGGCGATAGATCGGACCCTCAAACACTCCAGTGCGCAGCCACCTCTAGACTCGCAAGAATGATCATTGGCTGGTTTTAAAGTCTCACAAACGCCTCTCGTTTTCGCATCCCTGACAATGAACTTCTTCACGGGCTGCATGCTACCGCATGGGTTCGAGCGCATTCTATAAATACTGCAGCCCCTTGTGCATGAACCACCCGTATCTGCTGTTGCCTCTGATGATGGGTTCGAGCAGGAATACGAAGTGTCAGGCGAATAAAGCTCTTGTTCCAGCGATCGTGTCTCCTTCCACACTACTGCTTCCCGGGACTCGTCTCTTCGCTTCTATTGGCAAGATAGCTGCGTTTCCACATATATAGGCGTCCACTAATGTAATTAGTCTTCCGGAACAAATACGTTCCGAAGTTTTGGAATATGAGTCATGAGATGGCGCTCAGGGATCAGGCTGTATTGTGCCTAAGTGTGGAGCCACCGGGGTAAACAAGTAAGGAGGGGAGAGACGGGACGGTCGTAGTTGTGAACTTTTTGTACCCTCTTCAGCCAGTCACACCTCAAGCTGCGTCCGGAAGCGCGTAAATAGTCCAGAGATGGGTCCAGACCGATGGATCACTAAACTATCAGCTTTTTAGGGAAGATCAAATCAGTTCATTTTGGAAAAGGTGTAAGGGAAGATCTCCCGAAAATCATTTGCCAGTAAAGACCCCCGAATAACATGCATGAGTATCCTGTAATTGGGATTAGTAATCATCTTTGCAAATTATGAAATAAATGAGTAGTCGGAGTTTCAACTTTGCTCTCGAATCAATTAGGCACTGTTCTAGGATGCAGATTTAAGACCGAGTTCTTGCAAAAGTGAACGAGTAATGCCTTTTCTCTTCCAAGATCGAATTTTTGACCACAGTCATCCTTTCTTCCCCGAACCCCACCATTCACTCCTATTTGTAGGCTTTAAGCCTAAGGCGAATGAACTGGAGGAGGTGCTGGACAAGGCGGCGCTGGATAAGCACGTCAACATTCTGGTGACTGAGACTGAAACCTTTTGGCTTTTCGACCAGCCGCCGTGCGTGATGTCGACGGATAATGAGCTTGTGGCCTACCAAAATAAACGGAATGCGGCCTACAGGGCTGTGAGTTGAGAGTTATTTCCATCTGTCTATTTCCCCGCACTGTTGCAACACGCAGACACTCGTACGAGATTAGGGGCAGTGAAGGAGTCCTTGAGAAAACAAAGAAAACGAAGTGACCCTAGCGTGCTGAAGTCGTCGACCGAACATCTCGGCTTCAAGGCCTCGTTTGCCGATGTCAGTGCGACCTAGACGGAAACTCGTGTAGCTATTCTTCACTGCGAGAATGGGCAAGCACTGCGTTGGAATGAGCCATAGAACTCATTCAGACTGCCGTAATCGAGGTCCTTAGGGTCGGTAATGCAAGTCAGACTGGCCATACAACTATAATGTATTGATGTATGCTTCACCCGAGCGTTATTCCACGCTGACGGTACTGCTGCTACTGATGATGATGATGATGATGGTGGTGGTGGTGGTGGTGATGATGATGATGATGATGATGATGATGATGATGATGATGATGATGATGATGACGATGATGATGATGATGATGATGATGATGATGATGATGATGATGATGATGATGATGATGATGATGATGATGATGATGATGATGATGATGATGATGATGATGATGATGATGATGATGATGATGATGATGATGATGATGATGATGATGATGATGATGATGGCTAAGGGGGGAAGGAGAGGAGACCATTCCGGTGGACATTTAGTGTCCATACATTTTGACTCTGTGACAGGTTAATGCAATAAACAATACATGACTGTTGGCTCAAGATGCGGTTAACCGAGGATTCAACTTCGCCAGCGGATGTCGTGGTTACCGACCTGAAATATGAATTGTTAGACTTCGAGGCTTTCTGAGAATAAATACAGTCAAATAACATGAGTGAGCAGCACTCACTGGAAATGCACAACATTTTCGATCTGTTTTTAACTTTTGCTCTATTAAATGACCACGGCTGGGTTCGCAGGACAAGTTAGAGTGAGATGAAACTCCACGGATGTAAGAAATCAAAACGACTGATGAACTCAGAATCTAGTGGATATTTGTTCAGAAACTTCTTTACGGTACCGGGGAAACTTTACACACTCTAGTTCCCGAAAGTAGTGAGGAAAATAAAGTGTACAGTGCATGCTTGCATCTGTAAAGCATTTGAGTTTAAGAATTTTGCTGTTGATAGGCCTAAATCAAAAGATTTGTAAACATCGCATTTATCTCTGTGTCCGTTTTAGTTGTGTGAAGCACGCGTAGGCAACGATCGGTACATGGAGAGGGGAATGAACACATTCAGCAGACCGAGCATTGTCAAGATCCTTCAGACCGATGAGATCGTCCACGCCGAAAAGGGGGTGGTTGCCACAGTCTGTGACATATGGGACGCGACGAAAGCCCTGGAGGAGCAGGGTACGTTAATTATAACAGTCTGGTTCCCAATTTTACTCATATCTATATATAAGGGTGGAGGGGCGCTCACCGATCATTCTTACAGAACTCACACTTTCCGCTGTGCCTTATGGGCTCTCTCAGTAGCCGCACGTCGGTGTTCGATATATAGGCAGAATGCTATTATCGACAAAGACAAGGGAGACTGGGATGGCTAATTCTGGCTTATTAGTCGTCGTCAGTCAGTCAGTCAGTCATACCCAACCCCGAAATGTGGAACACCTGGGGCTCGATCCGGCGACCTGTTGATTATAATTCCAACGCCTCTAACCACTGAGCCACGGGCTCGTTGTGGGATCGAACCCAGGTGTTCCACATTTCGGGACTTGGTATGACTGACTGACGACGGCCAATAAACCGGAAATGGCCATTCCAGTCTCCCTTGTCTTTGTCGATAATAACATTCTGCCTATAACATGCGGCGCTGTGCGGCTGCTGGTTCGGGCTCGAGAGAGAGAGAGAGAGCCCGTAAGGCACAACGGAATGAGTGAATTCCGTAAAAACGATCGGTGAGCGCCACTCTATCACTTATATTTATATGCGCATGCTCTGTGAAAAAAGTATTGTGGCCTGGAAGATCCGCGCTCAACGAAGTACCGAATCTAGAGTCGCAAGCATTGGTGACCTCTTGCGACGCGGCCTGTGGGGTTTTTTTAGAAGTCCTGGAGTTTCGATAAGCACGAGGCCTCGGGTAATCTATCCGACAGTCAGCCAATCAGCAGTCAGCTTGGGGTCAGCACCGCGTTTGCTGTGGGCTCTGCTCCAGGTCTTGCAAAGTGAGTAGACAAATAGAGCCTTTGTATAAGATTTAAAGAAAACCTCTCTTGTGTACCTAGATGACTCCTCAAAATGAGTGTTCAATTGAGTAATCTTCGGCATATGCTAGTTTTAAAGTCAGTGTTGGATACATGCCTGAAATTGAGTTGAATGGCCGTCCACTGTATTCCGTGCGTAATGTGGCCAATTTATAAGTTTATATACGGCGGCATCTATCAGTACTTGACAGAAGGCGTTTGGATCCGACAGATTTAACGCCAAATGCCTTACTCTCTGACCCCGTTACAGAGCGCAAGAAGGAGGAGGAATTAAAAGAATCACAACAGCCGTCAAAAGGGCCAGCGACCTCTAACAAACAGTATGGCGAGGACTCCAAGAAAATATCCATCGAAGGGGTGCCCAATGCCATCCGTCGATCCCTCCTCAACAGCACAATGCCCATGCAGTTGGCTCCGCCGGAGCAGGAAGGGGTCACTCCTGACTCTCTGCCCTCACCCACCTCCCAGCCTATTTCGGAGTCCACAGAAAATGGCCTCTCGGACACAAGTGAGCTGCCTCCCACCGTTCTAAACGCTCTTTTAGCTCTTATCCCATTCATCTTTTGGAACTACGACCGATATGTTGCTATTTTTGTTCAGTTCAGCTCAGTTTTATTGAGGGAAATGTAGGCCTTCACCTACACTGGAAAAGGTATCATAAAGGTAACAAATAATTGTAAAAGCGTCAACTCTGTACAGAAAAAACAAACTGTCTCGAGTGTTAGGGGTACGAGCAGTGGTACAGTGGTCGTTTCGAGTGCAAGGAAATAAAAAATATCCCCAGGGACAAAAGTTGCACCGGTACATGTCTGTAAGCGTAGGCGATGGGTTGGAGACAATAATAAATTCAATTTAAATGTTACTGAAACATAGTAAGTAGTATTATAACAACTGGATTTGTCAAGGTTTCAGGGGTCGGGTGGTCATTTAGTGGACACTGTCATACAAATCCAGCCTCCTCTTAAAGACCTCGACGAAAGCCGACATAAGGACATCCGGAGGCAGGGCGTTCCAAGCTTCAAGCACTCTGTTAGAGAAGACCTTTCGTGTGTCCAGCCTAGCTCCGATCACACGTAGTTTGAATGGATGACCTCGTAGGTTTGTGGTGGTTGCTAACTCGAAGAAGTCCTCCGGTACGAGGCTGCAGTCCTGACCGCGTATGATACAGGTGGTGGCAAGTGAGGTTGGACCGAACAGGTGACTGACGGTAAAGTCTGACTAGAGAGTCTGGCCGGCGTGGGCCAGAAGCGAGCTCATATCATGATACTCAACGAGCAATCACTGAATGGCATGAACACCTGCCGGCAGCCACAAGACAGTCCGCTAGTTCACCTTTTCACCAACGCGGATGAACAGGTAAACCTACAGTAGGTGAGCTAACTCATGAAATGTCAACCGAAATCCCGAAGTGCGTTTTCGTTTCGAAAAGATTAATTAAATAGGGTTGCAAAACTAGTCAGCCTGCAACATAATTCTATAATATTTCAGTTACCTCAGGACGCCGGCTTTCGAATGAACTTTCTTCCGGCTGCATGTAAAAACTATACTCTGTAAGAAGTGACTACGTAAGTAACATGCATTTTCGACTTTGATTTTCGATGACCCTAAAAATCCAGTTATATTTCATGGAAACAATGCATAAAAATATTCATTCTTTTGATCATTCGGTAGATTATTACGTCTTCTTCTAATTTCATACTCGAAGGTGGGAAATAATTCGGTTTTGAGAAAGTTTTCCAATTCCCTAATTATTTTTGCCCCCCTCTATCGTTACACTTGGATTCAGGGTTTCCAAACTACAAGCCGTATGTTTTCCGCGTACGGAAAACCACACATTTCTCTACCGTAATAAAGGGGACTATATAGGGTCCATAAAATCCAGCAGTGGATTTAATCCATATTGTTAACTTTTCAAGCCGCATTGGTAGATGCAGAGACATGACGATTTATGAACGGCCATTTCACGGTATTAAAAAATCTCACAATGAGAAACTTTTTTTAAAAACCGAATTATTTCCCTCTTTCGAGTATGAAATTAGAAGGAGACCTAATAATCTGCCGAATGAACAAAAGAATGAATATTTTTATGCCTTTTTCCATGAAATATAATTGGACTTTTAGGGGCATCGAAAATCAATGAGAAAAATTCATGCTACATAAATAGTCGTTTTTTACAGTGTAGTTTTTGCATGCAGCCGGAAGGAAGTCCATTCGAAAGCAGGCATCCTGAGGTAACTGAAATATTATACAATTATGTTGCAGGCTGACTAGCCTTACAACCCTACTTAATCAATCTTTTCGAAACGAAAACGAATTTCGGGATTTCGGTTGACATTTCATGAGTTAGCCCACCGACTGTGTGTCAGCGCAGCGTCTACGCCCTTCAGCTCGTTGGGCGCTAGTTCGAGGAGATGTAATGGACTCCGGTTAATCCGGTCTTATTGGCCCAAACTTTTTGGCTCGCCTAAATGGCCGTTTCACAGGACGGCCGCTATCCCAGAGTCAATCAGCGAAGTCACCAGCATTGCTTCGCCACTGTTTAATCCTCCCATGTTCTATTGGTATCAGCGATTGCGCCTTGGGGCGTTTTCTACGCCCGGCTGACCAATCAACTTGGCTTGTAGGCTCGCATCTATTAACATACGGCAGGAAGATCATCTCTGCTCTTCTTCAAAATGCAAACTGGTTTCTCTAACTTGTCAGAACAAGTGAAGTAAATTCAGCGTTTACATGCGATCTGCGTCCCAGCACCTGCTCCGAATAAACGGCAGGCCTAGTTGGCTGAGATATACTATTCATGACAGTTCTTGCGTCGTACACGAAGAGGAACATTACTTAAGTGAAGAAGAAGAAGAAGAAGAAGAAGAAGAAGAAGAAGAAGAGTCGAGCACCGGAACACTTCGTTTATTGTCCTGAGCTTTCAGACTCGTACTTTAAGAGGCGTACGATGAGACTCAGAATGCCCTCAAAATTGAACACCTCATGAGGCTGTTCGAATTCTGCCAACAAACTTTCTTCACTTTTGCGGGAGAGACTTATGAACAAATCAAGGAAACCCCAATGGGTTCACCGGTCTCCGGTTTGGTGGCAGAACTGGTCCTACAGGAGTTGGAAAAGATTGCCTTCCTCCAACATGAGCCGGTGTTTTGGCGCCGTTACGTTGACGACACGTTCGTCATCGTAAAGAAGGACATGCTGCAACATTTCCATAGCCTGCTCAACGCAGTCTTCCCTGATATAGAATTCACGAGGGAAGAAGAACAGGTACAGCAGTTGCCCTTCTTGGATGTCGTCATCAGACAGAACCTTAACGGTGAACTTAAAACGACGGTTTATAGGAAGGCAACGAACACCACACAGCTTCTCAGTTTTCACAGCAACCATCCGGTGGCTCACAAACGAAGCTGTGTGAAGACGCTCTTCAAACGGATCCAAACTCATTGCAGCAAACCGAAGGATAGAACACGTGAGGCTCGTTATCTCCGCGACCAGTTTGTGCGAAATGGCTATCCTAGGGCATTCATAAGTCGCTGTCTACGCGGTCGCCACCAGAGGACTCGAACATCAACACCACTGACGATATGGCATTCTCTGCCATACATCAAGGGCGTTTCAGAAGCGACCGAGCGCATTGCTGCGGAGCTAGGTGTTGGAATTGCACACCGCCCCAAAGCCACCATGCGCAACAAGGTCATGAAAATCAAAGACCGGTTAAAACCTGAAGAGCAATCTGGAGTAGTGTATCGCATTCCGTGTCAAAATTGTCCTTGTAACTACACAGGACAGACTGGACGCATGCTCGGATCGCGCATACACGAACATAAGCTGGCTGTGCGGCGAGGCGACGCATTATCACAAGTGGCCGCCCACACCTACGAAATGGGTCACGAGTTTGACTTCGCAGCCACCAAAATAGTTGCCCACGCCGGAAACAAAACAGGCCGAGAATTGATTGAAGCCTGGGCCTTGGATGATAACTCAGTCAATCGATCTATCGATCTGGCGCCGGCGTACAGAGCCGTGCGTAGTCACCTCCAGTCGTGTGACGTCGGTCGATGATTGGGCTTACGTGCCTTATAACTGCCGCTTGTCCTGTTTCTGCCACTTCCTCTGACGATGGACTCCTGTACGAGTCTAAAAGCTCAGGACAATAAACGAAGTGTTCCGGTGCTTGACTCTTCTTCTTCACTTATGTATACACCTGGAACTCGAAATTTCGCCTTCATTCAGGAACATTATTATCCCGAGAATACTGGCTCTATGCATGAGAATTAGATTGCGGAAAGGGAAACGGACCCAGCATCAACCTGACAGTTCTACCATCACGAGCGGCAACGTCCAACCCGTGTCCCATGTAATGGGCGCAGCATCGGGGACCTGGGCGGGAATTAGTTTGTAGTGAGGCAAACTTACGCGGCATTTGCCGCTCACTGTCTTCCCTCATTCCCCTTGCTCCGGCAGCGAGGCAATGTCAAGATGACCGGAAGTCACCGTGGACGCGGTGACTGACGAAGCCAAATGGCCCGTCTACGCGTGCCACGCACAACCTAATCCCTGCTGAATGTATCTGTAGGTGCTGCCCGGATTTCATGTCGGTGAGAATGTTACAAAACCTGTATTTGTAAGAAGCACTTCGGCCTGACTTTCAGTTCTACAGTCACCTCAAAACACCCACCACAGAGACTGAGTTATCCCGCCAGCTGACAGTCACCCAAACCACAACTGACAGCTCGCCGCGATAGGTTCAAGTGATTCAGCTCTGTTATTGTGAAGAAGGCGCTGATTTGTCGTGGAAATGGGTTCCCCAGTGTCAGCATCGCTCCCTCATTCCTTTCCCATGCATCAGTCGACCGCCCGAGTTTGTCAGCCAGTCGGTGATGGGGTTGGGCGCAGTCGCCGGATCGCCAAAGAGGCCTCGTACTCCTGCCTGAGGTAACAATCGGGAGATGTCACCCAAAAAATCCGTTACCTAGAAATAATACCTTTAACAGTGGACTCAAACGCCTTCAGGCTATATCAGGGGTTGCAGGCCTACTTTCACGCACTACTTGGACTTTCCCCGTCGGCCTAACATGGGCTGGCCGAACTAACATCGCAGGAGGTTACATGGAAGATGATCACTGTTACCCACCCTTCGCCATCGTTACACACGTACACCTGAATATACGGCATACATTCGCATTATGGCAGTTTATTACAAAACAAAATCACTTTTAAATAGGATAAGTCTGCACAACGTGGGACAGGAACAGTTCCCAGGCATTTGTCAAAGACATGGCATTGAGGCCAAACCAAAGACGATACTGTATTTCGTCTATGTGAGCCCACACAGCTCGACCACATACAGGGTCTCCTCCGTGGAGTTTCGTTTTCAGTCTACTCCCGTATGCCTCAATGGCATTGGTGTGCCGTCCGGTGGTAGGGTCCTTGAAGTTCTTTGATTGTTTAACAGAGGAATGTAGATAACCTTCTGAGGGAAAACGATTATGTGCCTTTTACTCGTCCGTTACCACTTTACTGCCTTTGGCGACCCATTTTATAATAACGGAACGGAGAGCGGGCCAACTTCGATCATTCACCTGTTCAAATAATGCTTTCCGTCGGCTAGTATCGTACATCCCGACCAGCCACCATCCATAAAACCCCTATTACCACCTGTCCCCTAAGACAGGCTACTTTGGTTAGGCGGATTTTTTTGGGTGCCATCTCCCGATTGTTACCCTGCCCGATACAGCTGTGATCACATCTGGTCTAGCCGGTCGCTCTATGTAGAGTGCAGTACGAGATTTAGCATTTATGCTTTGCCTTTGCGTTACTCAATAATTAACTGGCAGGTGATTTGCATGTCGGTTGTGCAGCCCACGATTTGTAGTATCCCTGGCTGATAACGACAAGCGGGTAAGAAGCGAGCCATTAAGCGCTTCTTAGTTATCGATTGCTAGTCGTCAATTCATCTCCCGCGTGGGTCCTGGATCCTCACTTCCATGGCAGGACGGGATCGTCCACCGCTGTCCTGGACTCAAAATATATCGGAAGCTGTCACACGTGCGTAGCCTCGTTAAATCTCCTTATTTTGATATGAGTATGTCTCTAAATCTGTGCTCTTGAATACTTCCCGAAAATTAATTTTGTCCATCTGAGCGATATGAGACTGAATTTGCTACTTTCGAAGTCCAGAAAATTGAATTCGAATTCCCTTGGATTAGTAATGACACCACCAAAGTGTAGCGTAACTCATCAGCTTACCTCGGACAGGTTTTGCAGTTACACCAAGCGGTGTGACAGGTTTTGATCATTTAACTGATTTAAGAGTAAGTACACCTCGCAGAAACAACCGAAAAACCAGTTGTTTAATTAATAGAAGGGAAGTGGAGCAGGGATTGGGTAAGTGTAGGTGTGGAGTTTCAAGAATCAAGGTCAGTTTGGCCTTTCCGCTTTAGATTTAACCGTATGCCTTGTTATATTTTTCTGCACCCACGACTGTCTGATAGCCCATAAATCCATCGATATAAATCTGCGTGTGTGTTTCGTACTTTTGGTTTTATGGTTATTTCTGGTGTCGTGTCTACGCCCCGCATCAGCAAAACAGTTCACCAACAGTATAAGATCCTCGTTCCCTTTGCCAACCCTTCATGGTCGCATTTTGCATGTCAATGCGATCTGCGCATGTTTGTCTCATCAGCCCCTCACGTTTTTACCTCTTGTTTGTTTTTTAGAAGATCCCGTGCTGTCTTCAGCCGCAAAACGCAGTACTTATGGCCCCGACACGATCGTCGAGGCTCCTCTGCCACCTAACGTGAGTCACATTTCCTGTTGATCGTTTTTAAAGAACGACTGACCACTCCGACTGGTCGAGAGAAGTTGCGAACGAAAATAGGAGCACTGCATAGAGGGGTCTTTTCTGACTAATTAACCGGTGTTTCCTCGTGATACCACTGCGTTCATTTTGAGTACTATTCAGACCGCCAGGTGGCCTGTTGAGCAAGTATTTTTCATTGGTAGATGAGGCTTCTTGGTCTGAGAAGATTCTCATAGTGAGCTAGAAGCTTTCTTAGTAACGGCAGCGTTTGGAAAATCAATACGTAAATTGCTATATTAAATTTCGGAAAGTTGCGTTGTATGTCAACCTCAAGAGGAAAATGAAAGTATTTCAGATATTCGTCCTGCCTCCCAGAACCAGGGCTCACTGGTGCTTTCGCAGATGCCTAGGCCGCGGGTGAGACCCTGGCTACCACGACCTTCAGACCCGGTCCCGAATGAAAAGAGAAGATGGACGCCAGTTCGAAGGAACTCGCAGCCGGAGAAAGATGCCCCCGGTACCTGAACAGCGGCATCCCAAATGTCAGTCAGGGAATGCGTCAAAGCTTCCTACGAAAGGCTACCTCTGAATCGGTCTTAAATCTGATTGGTCGGTTGGAAAGCCGAGTAGGCGAATGCCGGGCAGCCCAGGTGCGAGTGTACAGACACCCGCGGGAGGCCCGGCGTTGCGATAGGCGCTCGGAGCATGTCTAGTGCAGTGTCATTGACCTCCGTTTAAAAACAAACTGGTAAAGGCAGTCGGAGCGTACAATCATGCGACCTGATACGTGGACCCCTGCTCACAATCCTCACCACCAGAAGACGAGGTCGGTTTGCCCAGAGACTCCAGTAAGATTGGCGTGCGCTCATCTCACCGCGCTCCCAGTGTGTAGGCAGTCAAAACAACCGGTCCTGAGATAAGACACGTATTGACCAGTAGCTGCGAAAAAGCGGTTACTAGTGTACCTTGCATTTTACCATGTGTGCGTGTATGAAACGATGAATCCTTTCGGGACACCACTGGCTGTCGGTATAGCTTGACTTTTTCCAGTTAGCCAGGTTTTACTAATCAACTCGGGACATTAGGCTCTCGATCGGATATGACTTTTTGACCGTCGCAAACGTCGACGTCAACCACGTGCCCCACAGAGTCAGCGCAGCACCAGTGACTTTTGTGTGAGTTAGTTTATAGTAGGGCAGACTTATGCAGTATCAGCCGCACTCTCTTTCCCCTTCCACACCCTGCTCTGATGACTGGAAAATGTACATAGCCGCAGGTAGCCGTCCGATAGGGGTATCTCACTGAAAGTTGTAAATGAATGTTACTGAAACATTGTAAGTAGCATACTTTGTAACGAACAACTTTCGGGGAGGGTGATGCAAGGGGAGGAATTTGTTAGTTTCTGGTGGTGTGGTGGTACTGGTCAAGCTTCCTCTTAAATGTGTCCACGGACGAGGACGCGAGCGTTTCATGCCTTAATCACTCTCTATCTGGAGAAGAATTTCCTTCCTCTGCCCCGGTCATACGTAGTTTGAAAGGATGTCCTCTCAAGCTAGTAGTGGTGGCTGGCCCAGTGCCAACTTAAGAATTTCATCCCTCTCCCATGCACCAGTCGAATGCCCGAGCCGTTCAATCAACGAGTTTGGAGAATGAATGCAGTAACTTACGCGACGTGAAGACCCATGTCCAAGGTACAGCAGCAGTTTCGGTCTCGTACGGGCTTAGCCTAGCCCGACAAACGCGTGCTGCAGGCCAGTCGGATTCCCGTTTTGATGCAGCATGTATTCTCTGGGGCCTGTTGTGGAGGTCAAGGCCGGCAAAATAACCCCAAAACAAGGCCTAACTCATATCAGGTATAGACTTAATTGGATAGGGTAGAACCACCTAACAGCTGTTTTGGGAGTATTAAGCAACCAACACCTGCGGGTGGATCCCAAACCGTACGCGTGAAAACACGCGGCACGTGAGTTAATAGCTGGGTTCAGACCTACAGATAAGCCTTACCATAAAACCGGGGCTCCACAAATGCCTGTGTCACATGCAAGTTCCTCACTTAAGCAGAAGATGATGTGATCGCTAAAACAAGAATTGTGTTGGCCTGACTGTTTGGATTCTCACTCGAACCCATCATCACAGACAGTCGTTTCCATATTCTGTGATGCAAATTTACCTGGGCAGTGTAATCAGCCACGCAGGGAGGACGCGGAATACCAGCAGTTTCTGTGGCAGTAACCCAAATGGCTGAGTTATTACCACTCAGTCTTGAAAAAGGAGACCTGATCGCTGGGACAACAGCTTTATTAACCTGACGTTCGGATTACTGCTCGAACCCATCATCAGAGACAAAAGCAGATACGGGTGATTCATGCACAAGGGGCTGCAGTATTTGTAGGATGCATTCGCCATGCTACCGCATACCTATGAATGTTCACGGCTCCCTCCTTCATCAGGGATCGTTGCCCTTAGTGTGATGACTGTTTGGTGGCCGACATTTGCGTCGTTAATCGCTGCAGTCTCATCACGTGCATCGGATGTTGGTGTGATGATTGCTCGACCGTCTGACCCACCGACCATGGCGTTGGGAATAGTGCGCTGCCCGCATGGCTAATTAATCCTCATAGGCGAAGCCTTAGCACCGAGTATGGAAGGGGAAGATTGTTGCACTTGTTAATGGACTGGGGGCCAGTAAACCATGATCCAAGTAGCTTCCGGCTCACGCGGTTGTCACCTCTAGCGAGAATTCCGACCTCGTCGAATTTGAATGCGTAGTCCGATCTCGTCGAATGAGCCGCAGTTTGGGAGCTGGCGTCATTTCTCCACACCGCTGAAGCCTGCTCGGCCATTCGCGTTCGGGGCTGTCTCCCGGTTTCTCCGACGTAGTTGCTTTGTCCGCAACTGCACCGGATCCGATAAACGACTCCAGACGTTTCTGGCCGTGGCAGCGGGTCTTTCGGTTTCATTAACTGACGCCTGATGGTTGCCTCCGGTCTGTGTGCAAATCCAACCCCAAGTTGTGCGAGAAGGCGGCCGACAGCTTTCGAAACGTTCTTCAGGCTAATAAAGCTCTTGTCCCAGCGATCGTATCTCCTTCTTCAAGACTGCTTCCTGCGACTCGTCTCTTCACCACTCAAAGTGTTAACAACTTTTCTGAAATTACGGCAATTAACGATTCGGACGCTGACCAACAAGCAGTTGTCGTATCAACTATGACTCCCAGCGCTGACCTCGGAAGCTGTTAATTATAGTAGGCACGTATGGCATAACAACGCAGTCCTATAAGTACTGCACTCGTTGTGCCTCTATCACCTTATTTGCGACTGTCTCTGAAGATGGCTCAAATGATAATCCGGAAAGTCAGGTCAATAAACTTCATCTACTGACCTGCCACCTATCGCTTTCCACAGCTTGCCCACCTCTCGCCTCTAAAGACTTGGTTGGAGTAAGAATAATCTTTACTGTTATCATATGGCATGGTAATCCGGAAAAGAAAGAGATGCGGTCGTTAGAACAATAATTTTCTTCGCCTTTATATTTAGTGCTGAGACTTTATCTGAACAGAATAATTAAATAAACGGGGGAGTGCGCAGACCAGCACCGCTGCCAGTGACTGCATCAATGACCACAATATCCGAGTAATTATCATCCCAATAGTCAACAACGGTGATTAAGAGGTGGTAGTTGACGGCTCTGATGCTGCGACGAGCAGTACGAGGATCGGCAACTAATGCAGCAGTCTTTAATTATGCGGCGTCATGGTCACTGTACCTACAAACACTGCACCCCTTGTGCATTCACCACCTCTATCGGTGACTATCTATGATGCTGGTTTCGGGTGAGAATTTGAAACGTCAGAGATCTCATCTACTTCCTCTCACCTGCCTCCTGCAGCTCATCATCCGCATTGTGCCTCGGTCTTCGTGGGGCTGGAGGGCATTTCGACTCCTTCTGTCATTCGAAACCAGACAGCAGGGCCGTTAGAGGCAACACAGACAGCGAATGCTTCCCCGCAGCGAGTATTGCCAACCACCGCAGTATACCCATATTGGTTAGGGCTGTTACGACTTCGCGTTAGAAAATATGACGATTGTTCTCCTTTTTACGATTTTATCATCAAAGAGTAGAAAATTTCCAAAAAGACACTTGCCAAAGTCCCACTTAGTCAAAATGCTTCCCGTGTGATTATTTTAAAAATAACGTCCTACTTTAACAGTATAGGTAGTTAAAATATTCAGTATGGAATTATGCTGCCGACATTTACCGGTACGCCGCTCTCAAGCACTGGCTTTCTACATGCACGATAGGATATTTCAAACACATCTGGGATCCTTACCGCGTCAAGGGAGTATGTAGTTAACAAACCGCACAAGATGAACGTAATTGTGATCTACTCTTCGGACAAAACAATTCGCAGTTCCGTAGCGTCTCCATTGGGTTGCCGCTTGCTCGCATTGCTGGTGAAATGGACATTTAGATTACGAACGGAATCGGAGCGTTTTCCCTCTTGGCATAGTCCCACTTTTAGCAGACAGGAGGATTTCTAAGGCAGGTAGAGACCGGCTGCTATGAGACGGTATTGTCCGGCTGCTCATTCGAGTTCTTGCTGGCCAAGCTGGCAGCCTTGACGGCGATACTCCAAAACTGCTGCTCAATCGTAACTCTCAACAATATTTCCCAGGATTCTGCCTACCTACCACAGTACAGTAGGTCCGTACTCGTCGTTATTTGCTGAAACAGCAAAGTCAGGAATTTGCGTGGTGTCATTTTGAGGCCGAGAATTTTCCTGCACAAATGCAGATTACATGAGACAGTCCTCCAATTTCGGCTAAATCGGACGTCAGTCATACGCACTGCTTTCAACTGTGCAGTACATTCTAGTTCGCCTATCAGTGATCTAATTCTGGTCAAGTGGACAAAACACAATATGATGCTGTTCAGCGGTGATATTGAGAGCACTGTGGTTTGACTGCTGGAAGGCAGATGGGCTAACTCATGAAATGTTAACCGAAATTCTGAAATGCGTTTTCGACTAGGTAAGATTGTTTAAGTGGCCTTGTAAGATTAGCTACCGTGGAGCACAATCCCATGATAATTCAGTTACTTCAGGATGATGGCTTTGAACAAACTTATCTCAGGCCGCTTGCGAAAACAATATTCTTTAAAAAAATGACTTTTTAATTAGTATGAATTTTTCTCATTGATTTTGGGTGTTCCTATAAATTCAGATATAATTCACAGAAAACACGCATAGAAACATCCATTCTTTTACTAATTTGGTGGAAAATTACGTCCTCTTCAAAGTTTGTACTTAATGGATGGGTATAATTCGGTTTCAAAAAATCTTATAATCGTGAGATTTTTTAGACCCTGAAATGCCCGTTCATAAACATCCTGTGTCTGCACTTACTAATGTTGCTGAATTTTGTGAACTCCATATGCTCTCCTGTTAATGCTGTGCAGAAACGTATGAATTTCCGTACACGGAAAATATACAACTTGTAGTTTGGAAACTCTGAATGCAAGGGTAACGGCAGGTCGGGTTCAAAATTATTCGAGAATTGGAGACGTTTTTTAGAACCGAATTATACCCTTCTTTCAAGTATAAAAATTTTAAAAAAGACGTAATTTTCTACCAAAGGAATAAATGAAGGAATTTTTATGCACGACTTCGGCGAAATAAATCTGAATATATAAGGGCGCCGAAAACCAATGAGAAAAATTCATACTACATAAGTAGTCATTTTTCAGAAGTGTTGGTTTTGCAGGCGGCCAGAAACAAGTTCGTTCAAAAGCGGTCATCCTAAAGTAACTGAATTATCATGGGATTATGCTGCACGCTGATTAATGTTACGAGACTACTTAAGTAATCTTCTATAGTCGGAAACGCATTTCAGGATTTCGGTTAACATACCTACTGTAAATTTGCATTTTCCCGCCACAAATAATATGCCCCTCGCCCGGACTTAATTAATTGTTCAGCAACATACGACCTGATGCTTGACTGGCGGCTGGCGAAAGCGAGTGTAAATTTTACCTAGGTACAGCCTGCACTTTTTCTGATGGAACTTCCTTTCATATGTATAGTAGATGTGCTAACTCATTAAATGTCAACCAAAATTTCGAAATGCGTTCTCGTTTCGAAAAGATAAATTAAGTGGTGTTGTAAAACTAATCATGATGCAGCATAAATCTATAATGATCCAGTTACCTCAGGGTGTCGGCTTTCGAAAGAACTCACTTTCGGCTGCATGCAAGATCTGTACTATGCAAAAAATTACTACTTACGTAGAATGCAATTTTCTAATTGATTTTCCATGTCCTTGAAAATTCAATTATATTTCATGGAAAACATGCATAAAAATATTCATTCTTTTAGTTATTCCGTAGAACATCACGTCTTCTTCCAATTTCATACTCAAAAGAAGAGTATAATTCGGTTTTAAAAAAACTTTTCTAATTCCCGAATAATTTTGAACCCGACCCGCTGTTACACTTGCATTCAGGATTTCAAAACTACAAGCTGTATATTTTCCGTGCACGGAAAACCATGCATTTCTCTACGGTGTTAAGAGGAGACCATATGAGGTTCATAAAATTAAGCAGTGGATTCGAGCAATATTGGTAACTTTACAAGCCACATTCGTAAATGCAGATACATAACGTTTCATGAACGGCCATTTAACGGTATTAAAAAATGTCACAATTAGAAACTTTTTAAAACCGAGTTATACTCTTCTTTTAGCTGTGAAATTGAAAGAAGACGTGATTTTCTACCGAATAAGTAAAAGAATGAATATTTTTATGCATGTTTTCCATGAAATATAATTGAGTTTTCAAGGGCATCGAAAATCAATGAGAAAATTGCATACTACTTAAGTAGTCATTTTTGCAGAGTATATATCTTGCATGCAGCCGAAAATAAATGCCTTCAAAAGCTGACACCCTGAGGTAACCGGATCATTATAGATTTATGCTGCATCATGATTAATTTTACAACACTACTTAATTTATCTTTTCGAAACGAGAACACATTTCGAAATTTTGGTTGACATTTCATGAGTTAGCACATCTACTGTAGTTTTAATTGTCTTAACAGACTCCCCCAGACAGGCAAAATGGTCAACAAAACTATGAAATAGACCGGCCTCGCGAGTCGAGAGGAGGGAAACGTCAATTAATTAACATAGCCGTGGCTGACCTAACAGCCACAGCTCAGAGAACGAGCACCCAGCGTGAATTTGGGACTGGGTCGTTTGATCGCGTCTCGAAATCATGCATTCTGGTTGTGGAAGTCCCACTTTTTCCTTGGTCTGCCTCAAGTGTTGCTACCATTGGGCGACAAATCTGCCTAGTTTTGACTTAACCCTTCGAGGAAAATTGTATGGATTTGTGAGAAGTTCATTTCTAACCAAGAAACAACATGAGATGGCCTAACGGAGCATTATCACCCATCTTTTATGAGCATTCATCTCACCGTGAATTTTCTTCCTAGGACCCGCAGTTAATCAAACTGCTGCATGGAGTGGAGCGAGCACTCAATTTGAATTCTTATCACGAAAAGTTGGTGCAATACAAGTCCTGCCTTCTATCCACAAGTGAGTTTGGTTCTCGTTTGGCATCGCTAAAACTGTACGATCAAAAATTTCCAGATGACTGCTGACTGACCCCATTTTGTCACGATTCTTTCGAACAGACTAAGTGAGCAATAAAGTCTGCAAAAAAATCGGCAACAGTAGGCTGCAGGACTCCAATTAGCATGTGGATTGTGTCATATGGGATTGGAGGTCTTACGAGTGGGGCGGCCCGCCGGATAGTAAGCTGACGGTGTATTGGCTAGAAGACTGCTTCGATAGGGGAAAGAAATTGCAGTGCATTTGGGAGCGGTAGGGTGAAGAACCCCACTTAACTATCGGTAGGCTGTGGATCATGTCATACAGGAATGGGGATAATGGGCGTTTTACGGGTTGGGCAGTAAGCTGATGAAATGAAAGAAAACACGAAAATTGTTTGAATTTCTGCCGATAGGGAATGTATAGGCTGCATCCAAGGCGCATGGGATTTCGTCTTTTTATCTTCTCATCCATTTTCCGTGACAGGTGCGAGTCAACCTGACCTGAGATGCGATTTTGCGCCGTGGCTAAAATCTTCCGTTAGTAACTCGGTTGGTGGTTTAGAACGATGCCAGCTGTGAATGCGATGTGAGGAAGAAGTGGGCGAATCAGAATGTCCGATCACAGTAACAGCAATAAATGAAATCGATGCAATTGCAGGTTAAAATCGAGGTCAGATTACTAGTGAACAGTCATCTACAGTCAGCCACAAACTCCGGATTGGCCGCTGAAGAGTGTTCAGCAGTGACGGTACCGACAGAATTAGACGGTGTGATTGATGGGCGAAGATTTGGGAAAGCCGTAGGGTTTGGTACGTAGCCACAACGGTGAATGAAACATAAAAATGGAAGGAGTGTTATATCTTCTTCGAATCCTACAGCCCAACGCGTCTTGGCGGTTCTAGACAGAGGTAAACTAGGACAAAGATAGTCCTCAACTGTCCAAGTAGTCATCTGGAAGGCGGCTTTTGTCATTTCCAAGAAGCCGTGAGAGACATTTTCATCCACCTGACAATATTACCTTCTACTTTGCCATAGAGTTTGTGGTGTAGGTTAAGTATATGCGCGGGGTTAAGAAAGACTACGGAGGATTTCCTACAATATTTTCAAAAGTAGGTGTCTCTCGGTAGAGTTTTGGTCGGCTCTTCGTCGGCAGGATGACGACGTTCGTTGACTTGTACCGCTCCGAGGAGTCGGTGTAGCCGAGTTGTCTACATTGGTTCATCTTTCTGCATTCCCCACACACGTAATTCTTTATAAAGAGGAAAGCTCATTTTTTGCAAAAAAAGTTCGGCACGGACAGCAGTTAGGTATTTAAAAAAATTCTCGAAATATTGTTAGATGGAGTACAGACGTCTGCTAGTGAAACAGGACTGTTAGAACGCTGGCGAATTTGTTAAACGACAGCTCGCATTTTTTACCCCCTGCATGTACTTAATCCTTGACGACTATGTAGGCTAGAAGACTGTCTCGATGCAGTTAAGAAAACTGCAGTGCATTTGTGAGCGGTAGGGTGAAGAACCCCACTTAATTATCGGTAGACTGTGGACCACGTCATACAGGAATGGGGGTGATGGGCGTTCTACGGGTAGGGCAGCATGCCAGACAGTAAGCTGACGTAATGCAAGAAAACACTGAAATTATTTGAATTTCTGCCGAAGGTCTTATCGAACGTCTGACGGTGTATTGGCGAGTGTAGGCGTGTAGAGTCGAAGTTTACTATCAGAAGTCTTCAGGCATCTCCCTGGACGGGGCAAACGACAACGTTAGCTTGGGCCCATTACAGCCCTTTGACTCGTTTTTTTCATCATTGGTAATGGTGAACGGTGTAGCGGTGAATGCCTACGCATGCAAGCCCTAGTGGAGTCGAAGAGGCGTGGGCAACGATCGGGTGAAGGACCCTAAACGCACGACCAGTCAAAGGTGCCTGTCTTACGAGAAAGGTAGTAATAGGGGGTTTGCGGACCGTGCCTATGTAAGCATAGAGGAATGACAAAATAAGTATAGATAATTGGTAAATTCGTCTTTCGGGTGGAAAAGTTTTAATGCATTGACATATAGCGACCGAAATTAGGCAGGACAATTTAAAAAAATAGACATTAAGTGTCTACAACGATCGCTTCTCAACTCTCTAGCTGAGTTCATTGTTGATAATGCACCAGACCGTCTAAAACAGACGACCCATCCTTGAAGGATGAAACACCAAACCTAAATAATCATGTCGGACTAAAACCCCCCCTAAATACGTATAGTGGGTATTCTTTGAATGCCACAGATGCTTGGGGGCCTTCACCCAATCCTTACCGAGTCGTGTAAAAACGAGTCTTCCGTGGGCCGCAGGCGCCCTACGGGCCTGTTGAATGAGGTTCGTCGCGGTCACCTGGCCAGGTAGGCGGTTACCGCATAGTTTGTGGATTCGTAGAAGGTGTGTCCAAGGGGGGTGTTCTGTTGCAAGTAGTGGCTGCAACTACCGGTCCTTAATTAACACCGAACTCACACCTCTGGCTCTCGCAAACTAGGCTCTGCTTAACAGCTATATTCCGGCAACCCCCTCGACCGGCAGACTAAACCAGATGAAGGTATCCGATGTTCTGTGTCCCCACACCCGGTGATTCTGCCCTCCTCCCCACCCCTCCTCCCTCTCTCCCCTCCCTCCCATTCCCTTCTCCCTCGGCAAGCAGAAGACTGGAACGCATTGCCACGGGCTACCGTCAGCTTATTGGGATCCTTCAGCCTATCGTTGCCGAAAAATCGCTATGTACAGCTGGGAGGTTGCTTTAGAGCTTATCATACGCAGCCTCCTGCTTAATGGGAGCAAGCGCCATAACCGGTGCAAGTATACACGGAAAAATACTCGACTCACTGGACAGGATTATAGGCTGGCTCTTGTTATGGAAATTTAGCTCCCTCCCTGCACGATCTTTCCTCTGGTGTCAGCATGTTTTGATCATATAAAGCGTGCCAACTAGAGCACAAGTTAGCTACATATAAAAAGCTTCGATTAAAATGTTGTTATGTAGTCTCACTTGATGGACACAATACTGTCGGGTTAGGGTTTAGGGCCGCGGTTAAGGGTTAGGGTTAGGGGTTAGGGCAACTATTTCTCAACCTCTCAAAGTACAACCACGCATTCCCATTAGCTTTTCTTTTTCATATAATACTTGACCTCGTCGCCTGCGCGTTCCCGGCCCCACCTGTAAAAACCCATATTATCATCGATCCCGTATTATAGGTAGCTGGGGTTCGTTTACTTCAGGTGGGGCCGCATAGTCACATCTGACCAAACTTCATCCGCAAAATCTCAGAATCAATGAAGGCTTATAACTTTTAATTCAGTCTGTCATCAGACTCTTTTCAAACCTTTATGGGCTATAGAGACGTGTGTAGAAGGTATTTGTTGTAATACTGTTTCATGTTACTGTCCGTTAAGCATATTGGACAATCTGTTTGTCGTATGAGGGCTGAGAGAAGTAAGTAGTGTACAGAGCACGTTAGTTTCGTTGATGTTTCAAAAAGTTGTGCAACACCGAGCCTACCCTCCCCTCCTCTTTCTCCCCCTCTACCCCTCTCATTCCGACTATATTTAATCGTAGGGACTTGGTCGAAAACAACTTAAGCTGTGTTTGTTCGCAATGGCTGACTAAGCGTTTACAGTAGATGTGCTAACTCATGAAATGTCAACCAAAATTTCGAAATGCGTTCTCGTTTCGAAAAGATAAATTAAGTAGTGTTGTAAAACTAACCATGATGCAGCATAAATCTATAATGATCCAGTTACCTCAGGGTGTCGGCTTTCGAAAAAACTTATTTTCGGCTGCATGCAAGATCTCTACTCTGCAAAAAATAACTACTTAAGTAGTATGCAATTTTCTCAGTGATTTTCTATGCCCTTGAAAATTCAATCATATTTCATGGAAACCATGCATAAAAATATTCATTCTTTTACTTATTCTGTAGAAAATCAAGTCCTCTTTCAATTCCATACTCAAAAGAAGAGTATAATTCGATTTTAAAAAGTTTCTAATTGTGAGATTTTTTAATATCGTTAAATGGCCGTTCATGAAACGTCATGTATCTGCATTTACGAATGTGGCTTGTAAAGTTAATAATATTGCTCAAACCCACTGCTTAATTTTATGAAACTCATATGGTTTCCTCTTAACGCCGTAGAGAAATGCATGGTTTTCCGTACACGGAAAATATACAGCTTGTAGTTTTGAAACCCTGAATGCAAGTGTAACAGCAGGTCGGGTTCAAAATTATTCGGGAATTAGAAAAGTTTTTTAAAACCGAATTATACTCTTCTTTTGAGTATGAACTTGGAAGAAGACGTGATTTTCTACCGAATAAGTAAAAGAATGAATATTTTTATGCATGTTTTCCATGAAATATAATTGAATTTTCAAGGGCATCGAAAATCAATGAGAAAATTGCATGCTAATTAAGTAGTCATTTTTTGCAGAGTATAGATCTTGCATGCAGCCGAAAATAGATTCTTTCGAAAGCCGACACCCTGAGGTAACTGGATCATTATAGATTTATGCTGCATCATGGTTAGTTTTACAACACTACTTAATTTATCTTTTCGAAACGAGAACGCATTTCGAAATTTTGGTTGACATTTCATGAGTTGGCACATCTACTGTAGTTTTTGCCTTACATGTGCCGGTTCCGTTCAGTAACACACCCGACGGAACCGAGACGGTCCATTAGAGAGCGTAGGACCGATTTCGATTTTGCCTTCCCAGCTACGACGATTTTGTCCGCACACACACACTCTCTCCCGACATATTAACGCCCTTCTTTCTTCTCAAGTGATCGTTTCTACGGATCCCGACCACCCTGATACCGATTTGTCCAGTCAGATGGCTAGCGGCATCGGCAAGGCCAAATACAGCGCCATCACTGACGACAATACCACAAAGGGCGGCCACTCTAGCGGTCATAAGGCCTCCCACACCGGCTCCACGGGGGGCGGCATTGTTATTGAGAAGCATCATCAGCTCGCCCCCACCGACCAGGGCAGCGCACAGTCTCCCGCACCGAACACCGGAGACGATGCGCAGGCCGCGACGACGGCTGCACCGAATTTGTCAGCCCCGAAGACTGACCTGGATGCGGCAAAATATATCACACCGGATCTGTCCCTGCTCTGGAAGTTTGCTTGTCATGTGACAAAGGTAGGTCGGTCTGACTGGCGTGCTCGTGTTCATACTATGTTTAAATCAGCCTATCAGTTTGCAAGGCTAGATGAGACTCCGTTTTGACAGGATTAACTTGTGAACTGACCGTTTCCTCAACTGGGCATGACATCATCATCATTATCATCATCATCATCATCATCATCATCGAAATCGACATCATCAGCGGCAGCAGCAGCAGCAGCACTCATTTAGGCAAAGCCGAAATCTATGAAAATGGCAACCGAACTTGCTGTTGATATTCGGAAAACTGACTTGGAAATGCAGTTAGTCGTCCCTGAAAGTTATCAGTAGCAAGAACCCCTCCAGGACTTCATAGGTAAGCCCTTCCGTTTAAAAATCTAACTTCAAGTTTGTGATCTGCAGCAAGAGATTGCCTTGGGGAACACAATTAATACTTATTTAAGTAGGTTATTGTGTGGTTGTGGGGAGCTGGGCATAGACAGACACGAAAATACTTGCTACCGTCATTGGTTCATCATACTTTGATAGCAAGTCGACAACGTTGCCGCTGTTTCTCTTCGGTGGCGCCTCCACTTTGGGAGGACTGTTCTCCAAAGACTGGCGGTCTTACATCCGTAAACAGGCCTGTGCTTGCCCAAATTACTATCTTCAAATGATGCCTGCTAAAAACTCTTCCTATAGTAGCCACACATTTCAAGGCCCTCAGCCTCCAAAACGGTCAGTCATTTAGAAGTGTCGCAAATAGCCAAAATAAGGAACAAATGTTTGAACATGTTTGAGAATCATTTCACGAAATCTTCCTCCTCCTTGTTTCTAGGGCCGCAACGTCTCAGACATGGCCTTCAACGTTCAGAATAAGGACATTCTGGCAGTGGGATATGGTCAGTTCGTCTACGACCATCAACGTTCTGGTCTCGTCTGCTGCTGGAGCCTCAAGAATGTATCTTACCCAGAACGCATTTACAAGACACCAAGCGGCGTTACTGCAGTTGCTTGGTCCGCGCGCAACCAAAATCTGCTAGCAGTAAGGATCCCTCTCCTCTACAACAATCGGAGATCTAATCAGCCTTTCTCTCCTTTTCTGCCTTAAGTAACTGTTCATATGAGGCTGGTTTCTGTAAGCATTGTCTTAGAAAGGTCACCAAAGCAGAGGTTACAACAGGCTGCTTTGCATTTTTTCCAGAGATGATTATATTTTAAATATTCTTTTCTACTTAAACATCTTCGGTAGTCCAACTCTTTTTGATGCGATTGGTCTGCCGAAGCAGTGGGATAGGCTGGTTTCGAGCATGCCTTTGACAGGATGTTTAGAACATATACAAAGCCTTTGGATACTTTGAATTCCTAAGTTGTTGCCAAAGCATGCAGGGTCTATTCTTCTCTAAGCCATCCACTGAACTACTGTTGGCTCCCTTCTCTGGTGAAGAGCAAAGTTTAAATGAGGAACGAGATCGTGGCACTTCCGCTCCTTTGAATTCTTTTATAAACAATTCCAAAGTTCGTTTCGCAGGCTTACCTTTGATTCCACAGCCGAAAGTCTAAGAATTGTAGCATTTGACCAGTTATGCTTTAAGCAAGCCGTTACGGGAAGAATGCAGCAGTAATGACGTCACCAGGACATTACTCTGAATGTGGTGTCTAGACGTGAAATGCACTTCTGAGCATCGGCACTTGTCGAGGGCTTTACAGCCCACTTCACACTCTGGCACTCAGTTCTTACCTGCGGTTCCTCGCAGCTGTGTCCTACTTAGCAGCTACACCTCGGTAACCGTTATTAACTGGCAGGCTAGGCCGCTTGGGTGGTGGTGGTGGTGGTGG
>CACRXP010000091.1:938963-955864 GCA_902702965.1 Spirometra erinaceieuropaei | reverse complement strand
GTGGTGGTGGTAATGGCGTTGTGGGAGGGATGGCGGGCTGATCATGCTGAAATTGTGCTGGGTCCGCAGAAGTCCAGTGTGCCCTATCCGTGCGCTGAATATCCATTAACAATGTGGGCACGATAATTGCTGTCGGATGCTCGCAACATTGCTCTTCGGTGTTGGAGCTCTGAATGCCCCTCGCAAGTGATAGGTTTCGTATATTCCTACTCCAGTTCTTACAGCAAAGCAAAAAGCTTGCCGATTATGTGTGAAGTCATCTCAGGTCCCAGAGTTGGTTTTCAAGTGTATGAAAGAAATTTCCTAAGTGTCCCTGTAACGGCGCTTTTGTCCGCCTTGTCTGCGACCCCCCTCAGATATGTTGCCATAGAGGAACCGGTTGGTTGCGTGCTCGCCATTCGTCCACACACCGTGATCGCTGTATCACAGTTGTATCTGCCTCAGCTTGGCGCGGATACCGAAAAATGTATCTTCTTTTTGGAATTTCGGTGCCTAAACCCCTTTTCTGTCGCGTCATCTTCGGTATTCTCCAGAGTCTGCGAGATGAATATGACTGAACATTCACAGACAGTCTGCGTCCTCACCCAATATAAGAACGTTGCCAGTTTCGTGTTCAACAGGATCTCGCGGCGGTTCTGAGCGGGGTAGTTAGTGCTGTGTGAAAGAGGGAAGAGAAAATGAATTTGATTCAGGTGGGATCCAGTACTCTGTTCCTCACCGTAAACAACTAGCGGTCTGAAATCACCACGACACATGGGGTTAGCAATCAAGCCGCGTGTTGCACGCGTAAACGGACCGTTTAGCTCTGCTCTTCACCGAGCTCACGCCTACCTCCGGTCATCTCGCATTTGCCTTATCACTGGAACCTGCTTTGGTGTGGGGAGAGAGAGTGCGTGCGAAGTAGATGCTATACAAGTCTGTTTTCAACAAAGACAGATTTCTGAGCAAATCGCAACTGCGCCCAACTCGTGGGCAGTTTTAATTATTTGACGTTTCGTAGTATTTTGTGCATCTCAGTAACCGATGTTGTGTCCTTCTGTCACTTCTTCTCCCTCCTAGGTTGGCATGTTCAGCGGCGTCATCATGATTTTCGATGCGAGGAAAAAGACTAACGTACCAATAATTGACACAACGCAAGTCTTTTTTAGAGCTTCTTTTCGATGCTTGTTTTTTTTCCCATGACTGTCAAAATTATCATTATTCTTGTATAGCCACCTTTTGATGTCCTATATCTGCCTAATCCCCAAGCCAGAAACGGTGCCGGACCCAAATGCGTTACATGACGCACGCGCACGTTAGCTCGCTCCTGGTAGTCTCCAATGGCCACCCGAATGTTTTATGAGCGGTGGCGGTGGTGGTGGGTGTCATTATCTGAATACGCCAATGCAGTGCTCGGGGAGGGGGGGTCTGGGTATGTATTAAAGGGACTCGAGACAGCTGTTGGGGGGGCTCCCTGCTGACGTTTCTCCATTAGTGCTGAAATGGCCGAACAGGTGTCCCACGGGGGGGCCAGAGGGTGCGGTCAAAACCATGGTAGGTGGGAAGGGGATTATGCAGCGCCAGAGGCGCGTTGATGACGTTAGCTCTGCGGTGGATATTTAGGTGCTCCTCCAGCACGACAGTTCCATCCTCGCGTGCCCCAGGGTGTGGGCGCAGCAACTGCGGCTTGCGCAGCAGCTACTGCACCTCCTTGTCCCTCATCGAACCTGCTCCAATGGGCAGACATTCTCAACACGACGGGAAGTGGGCTCGGGCATGGGGTCTGATTCAGCTGAAACCGTCCGCCTGCGTGTGACGCACTCGACCTGTTCTCGTCCCAGGCTTTCATTAGGACGACTTGGATCACACATCAATGAGGATGTCATAAAGGCCGCATCGAAAAGAAACCGTTATAGAGTGACTATCAGTACTTGGGAGACCAAATTATGCCGTGATAGATTGAAGCGCAGTAGGAAATCCTGCTTGGGCAGTCTGCTTACTTTAGCAGATTTGGTGGATACCGACAAACCGCGGTCCGGGTAGTCCGGAATCAACGGAGAGACGCAGGTCGACGTAGCGACAACTTTTGAGTGAAGTCCATGTGTCACTTCTGAGTGCACCCAATGAGTTCAAAATTTTGGTTATATCCGTGCGTAAACTTCATAATCAAGATATCTTTCTAGGAAAATAGGAAAACCTGCCATCATCCATCGAGTATTCGGCACGATTTACGTAGCACAGTTGCAGACAAGTAAGAAGGTAGAGATGAACCAGTTATCTACTCAACGTTTTCACCTGATCAATGTCCACTGAATTTTTTCTCTGCGTCCATGTCAAGATAATTTGTCATCCGACGAAAGGTCATTTTAAGGAAACTCAGGGTCATAACAACAAACGCAATTCAAGTAATATTAATGTATCAATCATGAAATGCATTCATATATTGTGGTAATTGACTGGAAAACGTATCGATAGTGCCTGTAGTCATCTTGAATGACGAAAGCAAAGAGGTATATTATGAAGAAAGTTGTATAACCTGAATTTTTATCCACCCTTTGGTAGACGATTTGATCGGACACAAATATGTGTATCCTCTCTTTACCATGACGAAAGGCCACATGCAATACGGGAATGGAAGAAATGGGGCCTTTCAAGAGAGGAAACGTGTATATGAAAAAGGAAGGCATCTTGAAGCGCATTAGGAAATCCTGCTTGGGCATTCTGTTTACCGTAACAGATTTCGTGGATTACAGATTTTGCTGTAGACTGGGCGGGTAACTTGATCCAAATGTGATTGAACTCACGTTTTCCGGTGAGGCCTCGTGGCTTAGGTAGCTAGAACGTTGACTGTACTAAAGCCTTCCCCTTGATGTCGTGAGTTTTAATCTCACTGAGGCGCCCAGTTTTTCACTGTTGGGTCAATATGAATTAAGGCGAGAAATGCGTCGATATGCCGTGAGGATGGATTTTCCAGTTTTGACCTCACTTTTCTCCTCTCCCATTCACCAGTCGATTGTCCGGGTCTGTCAATGTCCTGATGATAGAGGTGGGTCCAACGGCTGTCGTGGCATCCAGGCCTACATCTAAAACTCCGAAGCTCGTCATTCCTATTTTCACAGTAGACGTCTGTCGAGCCTCTGCATGAATATCCTGGGACTCCTGGTTGAGTCTCGCACATCTAAGGAAAACTTTTAACGCGCCCCCCTACCCCCCTACACCTGGGTGACGGCGCGCTCTAGTTTATTTGTGAGAGACGCTCGTCGGAAGACTGGGCAAAGTTGGGCTGAGAGTAAATCCACTGAAGAAATGTGCTGTACAGTCATCTTGGGACTAAACAACGCAGGGTGCCGACCAGAAGCCGACTTTCCCGTCATTTGCATCTCTGACTGCCATTTCTCGTCCCTTTGCGGTTGTGCATGTCAGTCTCGCCCTGTTAATTGTACGAGATGTGGCTAAAGCGTTGGTCTTACCAGGGCCTTCCACTTCCCTTGCGCAGGTTCCAACGACAGTCTGCGACCGATCTCACGAAATACTCACCGAAACCCTGAAATGCGTCTACATAAGTAGAGGGTAACGACAGGGTGTGGGCCCCCCAAGTAGCTGGCAACTCCAAAAACACCCTAAAATTAAGTGTGACTGTAAACATCACTTATTATTTACCGTTCCCATTGCTTAAAATTTCCTTGCCTTCCTGACTAAATGCAAACTTACCAGCGGCGGTTTATTCAAAGTCCGTTATTTTTTGAAAATTGTTTTTTGCTTATTTTGTAAATTATCGTGCTCACTTCCTTTGCCAAATGACGGCGTATGATAAGACTTGCGGAGGAAATTTATCTGTTTTCTGTGTCTTCTTGTTCTTCATCCTGTGTGTTACCCCACCCGTAAAACTCCCTCTGCCACCATTCAACGTATGACGGTCCACAGGCTAGTTCAAGTTAATTGGTGGTCCTACACATTGTCGTTGCCCAGTGGAGTTGTAATGCTGATTTTCTTGTAAAATAACCCCGTGATATAATGGTAGGGGCGCTCACCGATCGTTCATACGGAACTCACTCGTTCCGTTGTGCCTTAAGGGCTCTCTCTCGAGCCCAACCAGCAGCCGCACAGCGGCGCATGATATATAGGCAGAATGGTATTACCGACAAAGACAAGGGAGACTGGAATGGCCATTTCTGGCTTATTAGCCGTCGTCAGCCAGCCATACCCAGGCCCAAAGTGTGGAACACCCGAGCCTGGAACTCGCAACCTGTTAGTTTAGAAGTCCACGCCTCTACCCACTAGGCTACGAGCCCGTTGCCCTGTCGGTTTTCGATCGGGAATATATAATGGTAGGGGGCGCTCACCGATCGTTCATACGGAACTCACTCGTTCACCCCGTGATATTTCAGACACGCCTAGATGTTGGCTTCTGAATGCCCTTTTTCTCGGCCGCCTGCAATAACAGCACTTGATGGAAAATGATTATCTAAGCCAGCATGCATTTGCCCTATCGATTTTGGATGCCCTTGAGAATCCAAAAATGTTTCGAGGAAAAGATGCTCAAAATATTCTTTCTTGTACTCAGTTAGTGGCAAATCATCCTCTCTTCGAGTTCTGTACTCGAATAAGAGGTATCTTTTGATTCTAAATTTCATCTACCGAATAATTTTGAATTCGATCTGTCGTTGCATTTTCGTTCAGGGTTTTCATTCTATGAGTTGCATTTGATCCGTACGGGGAAAAACACATATTCCTCTACGCCATTAAGAAACTGCCAATATGTAACTCAAACAATGCTGCGACGGATGTAGGCGATGTTGTGTACTTAATGAGGAGCGTTATTTAACAAACGGATACGATGCTACTTAAATGGTCGTTGAGCAGTCTCAAAAAATCTCATAAGTAGAAACTTCCTTAGAACCGAAAGATACCCTTTCTTCGAGTATAAAAATAGAAGATGGAATGATTTGCTACCAACTGAATACAAAAGAGACTATTTTTGGGCATTTTTTTCCTCAGAACATTTTTGGATTCTCAAGGGCATCCCAAATCGACAGAGAAAATGCATACTGCTTAAGCGACCATTTTTAATCGTGTGCATTTTTTGCAGGCGGTCGAGAAGAAGGACATTTAGAGGCTAACATATTGGCGTGTCTGGAAGATCACGGGATTATGCCACATGATACTCAGTCTTACAACTCCACTTAAGTCATCTTTCCCAATCGAAAACTCATTCTTGAATATCCACTGACATTTCATGAGATAGGTCGCCGACCATATGTCGCTGAGTTTCTACGGGCGGTCGGTAAGAATTAACAATTTGTTTACTATCGTGGAATATTATAACACAACTTATTTTAAACTAAGATTGTAACATGCTCCAAAATACGTTATTCTTAAGTTGTCCCCAACCCCCTCAAGTATGACAAACTTTTTCTTTTAGCCATGTCGCTGGTCGACACTATGGACCGATCCGTCGACTCCAGTGGGTCATTCGCGAGGCAGGCCGGTCGGCGGGAGATTCAGAAAGTCTTATTTCCCTGTCTATGGATGGCCGCGTCTCCGAGTGGTTCATCTTAAAGGGCTTTGACTGCTCGGGTGAGTTCTGTGCTGTTCTAGTCCACCTCATGATGCATCATCGTTGGATTAGGCGCTATTAGGGACAACTTTTTAGGCAGCTTTCTCCGGATGGCCAATTAATTGCGCATAATTAGTGAAATTCATATTTCAAGTTGAGGACTGAAACCCGCAATTCATTAGGGCCTAAAATATTGGCCTGCTGCGCTTCACCCTGTCGTAGAGGTGCTGATCTAGGAGTAAATAAAACAGTCTGTTCCGAACTGACTTTCTCGCTTACAAGACGACTGGAGTTTGGGCTTCCAGTCACTCGTTCTTGCTTCTCAACGATGATCAACCGCAATATCCTGGTGTCAAGTGCTTACAGTAGGTGGGATAACTCATGAAATGTCAACCGAAGTTCCGAAATGCGTTTTCTTTTCGAAAAAATCAATTAAGTAGGGTTGTAAAATTAGTCGGCCTGCAACATAATTCTATAATACTTCCGTTACCTCAGGATGCCGGCTTTCGAATGAACTTCCTTCCGACTGCATGCAAAAACTACACACTGTAAAAAATAACTTCCTAAGCAGCACGCATTCTTCTCATTGATTTTCGATATCCCTAAATGTCCGATTATATTTCATGGAAAAAATGCATGAAAATATTCATTCTTTTGTTCATTCTGTAGAAAATTTCGTATTTTCAATCTTATACTCGGAGGAAGGGTATAATTCGGTTTTCAAAAACTTTTTCAACTCCCGAATAATTTTGCACCCCAACCTGCCGTTACACTGATATTCAGGGTTTCCAAACTACAAGTCGTATATTTTCCGCATACGGAAAACCATACAGTTCTCTACGATAATAAAGGGGAACCATATAGGGTTCATAAAATTAAGCAGTGGATTTGATCCATACTGCTAACCTTACAAAGCACATTGGTAAATGCAGAGACATGACGATTTATTGAACGGCCTTTTTACGGTATTTAAAAGTCCCACAAATAGAAACTTTTTTAAAACGGGATTATGTCCCTCCTTCGAGTATAAAATTGGAAGAATACGAAATTTTCTACAGAATGAGCAAAAGGATGAATATTTTTATGCATGTTTTCCATGAAATATAATTGGACATTTAGGGCATCGAAAATCAATGAGAAAAAAACATGCTACTTAAGTAGTCATTTTTTACAGAGTTAAGTTTTGGCATGCAGTCGAAAGGAAGTTCATTCGAACGCCGTCATCCTGAGGTAACTGCAATATTATAGAATTATGTTGCAGGCTGAATAATTCTACAACCCTACTTAATTAATCTTTTCGAAACGAAAACGCATTTCGGAATTTCGATTGACATTTCATGAGTTAGCCAACCTACTGTAGGTTGGTATTGTCGTGGTATCAGTTATGTTCAGAAAGCCAATCGGGACTGTGCATGTACGTAAATAACGTGTAGGCGTCATACACGTTTCGTTAGATTGGTCTGTGTGGTTTTCGAGGTTGGCGTGACGACATTCCATTGAACCATTTCTGCTCATTAATGTTGCCGCAGTGAGGGCTGACGGAAGGGATTCGGTGGTTGTTGGACGTTTTGTTTCGAAGGCTCCTGATGCAGTTTCATAAGTGGTAAAGTTGGGAAACTACAAATGTCGAGTTCTCACAATCTGCTGCTCATGCTTTTGATGCGGCAGACGCAAGCGACCGTTACATTGTCACTGACAATGGGCGGTACAACAGACTGCCCCGACACACCCTTACCTCGCCTATGGTAGTCTTCCAAATACTAGCGAAGTCCGCGAGCTGGTTGGATGATGACTTTCCTCCTATTGATGCCACCTGCGAGACCAATTGTATTCACGAGATCTAGAGCTCCCCCAGAATGGACCAGTGCATCGCATGTTTCCTTTAACAAGAGCAGAGGCATATCACAAGTCAACAGTGTCAGCTTATTCAAAAAGTCGGAAGCAGGCGTGCCCCATAGCCTGAGGACGGTAGCCAACAGTTCAAACGTGGCTTCTAAGTTCCCAGAAATTTTTGCATTTAACGAGACGAGTGTGGCATCTGGTGCAGCAATAGTTTGGTCGGCCAGGTGTTAATCCTATCGACCGTAGCGCACTCAATAACCGGTACCGACCTAACCTTGCAGCTCCTTTCTACTCCTGCATCGCGTGCTGCTTATACCCTTCGAATCGTACTTTCTGGCCCTAACCTGACATAGCACTATGAATCAGATATATGACTCACTCGGCTTCTTGCTACTGTTTAATTTCATCAGAAATCACTCGTTAGCCTGGAGTAAATCAATCTATTTGAGAAGTATAGGCTCAGACTGAAATTTGATATGAATATTCCTTCCGGGGTCCATCAGCTACAGCGGAATACCGTGTAATGTCCATAAAGTGCCATCAGGCAGTCAGTAGTATATGTGATGTAAATGATACTGTTCTCACGGACTAACGAATGACATCTCACGAGTCCTAAGTATCAAATTCAATAAGTAAACCCGGTTAGTAAATAATATTGATATTCAGGACGTAAAATGACCTGACAGCAGAACACGACAACGAAGCGGGGGGTTGGGTATCCGCGTTGTTTTCCTCATGTTGAACCAAGCAACATGGTAAAAGGAAAAGGGACTAGATTGTCAAAGGTGAATTAGTCTGGTACCTCGCCACATATGCATGGGCAGCACAAGTACTAGGCAAGTGACCAGACAAGTGTTTCGCCTAAATTCTGGCGCTTCATGACACAGCTACGAGGGAGTCGGCTCATCAGTGGTCCCCCGGGCTTCCCTGTTCGTTTTTTGTTAATAATCCAATTTTGAAATCGGAGTTTTTTAATTTCTTGGAAAATTAAGCGTTAACTTGGAGTGAATCAGTCTATTTGAGACTAACAGGCTCAAACTGATTTACTCCAAGTTAACGAATAATTTCTGAGGGCATTAAAGACCGCTGCTAGACTTCTAACCAACAGATCGCGAGATCGAACCCCAGCTTTTTCACACCTCGGAGTTGGGTATGGCTGACTGACGACGGCTAATAAGCCAGAAATGGCCATTCCAGTCTCCCTTGTCTTTGTCGGTAATACCATTCTGCCTATATATCATGCGCCGCCATGCTACTTCTAGCGGGACTCTAGAGAACCCTAAAGCACAACAGAACGAGTGAGTTCCATAACACTATCGGTGAGCACACCTCACCATTGTGTATTCCCGATTGCAACCGACAACAAGCCAGTGGCTCAGTGGTTAGAGGCGTCGAACTTCTAACCAACAGGTCGCGAGATGGAGCCTCAGGTGTTCCACACTTCGGGGTTGGGCATGATTGACTGACGATGGTTGATAAGCCGGAAATGGCCATTCCGGTCTACTTTGTCTTTGTCCACTTTGAAACAGTCCAGACCGGCTCCTGCACCACCGCCGTCTGACCTTCGGATAAGTTTTCACCTCGTGGGATCCTTCCCGGAGTCTGATGTGCCGATATGCCGTACCGACACTTGTGCGGACACGGAGACTCGATCAAAGAGAGGAAGCATATGGAAGTTTTGCAATAGCGCCTCTTGAAAATGGCGATGTGGACTTATGAGTAGTTTTTCTTCATTTTAACCTCCATTTCATTTTTCCTCTTCAAAGGCGAATGCGACTTCCATGTCGGTATGCCGTTATCCTTCATGTTTATTTGTTTGTTCGTTATCAGTTAAATTCGAATTTATTGTCTGACTTTCAAGCCAACGCGGTGACTTAAACGATTCGTCTATGTAACATCACATATCTTAGGCGAGGACTGTTTCGCATGGCCAAGGAAGTTACTCGGGAGCGTCCTTAAAGCATTTAGGCGTACTGATAGACGTAGTCGTTTAATGTTCGCGGATGCAGGCATTGCCGTCAGAACATTTATCTAAACAACTACTTTGATTAGTCTGGTAGCATTTTTGAAAACTGTCTGCCAGACGATTTTGCTTACAACTGTCAAAATCGTAACTCTGGTTCGCACTAGGCACTTTGGCAATTTAGGCTTACAGGTTCCGTTTGACCTCAGTACGTGGAGGCCCAGTTTCGGCATCGATTTTGAAGCACCGTTCAGGCTGGACAGGGTCAATGCTCGCCAATAGAATAAGAATTACTACTATTAAATAACAGTTATCTTCGCCGACTGGTAGGCCACAAGGTTCTCCCCTTTTGGTGTAATTTGACATAAATGATCAGATTTCATTGACATCTCTTCTTCCTCCACCACCTCTGCCCTGCTTTCGTCAGATTTGATGATCTTGAAACGTCCATCTCATCGTGCGTCTGCACAGAAGAGCAAGAAGAAGCGCACGGAAGCGCTGATTGTTCGGCATGCCGTCGGTACAGCAATGAGCTTCAGTCCAAACGAATCAAATATGTAAGTTGTATGTGTACAAAAATACTTCGGCCTTTGTTCATGTCTGTGGTGAACAAGGCAGAAAAATACCCCAGTCTCCCTGGACGTTAGTACAAGGCCACCCTCCTAGCAATGTGCTTGGTCGCTTCTGTTGCGTATTTTATGTAGGGCAGAGCATGAAATATCCTTGGTGGTGTTGCTGTTTAGGCACTCTTGGGAACGAACGCGTAGGCAGACGCTCTGTCACACATTGAGGACGTCTCAGAAGCGACCGAGCGCATTGCTATGGGACTGGATGTTGGTACTGCGCGTTGGCCCAGGGCTACCATGCGTAGGACGACCATGAAAATCGGAGACCGATTACATCCCAGAGAGCAGTCTGGGGTAGTGCATCGCATCCCGTGCCGAAATTGCCCTTGTAACTATACAGTTCGACCGAACTCATGCTTAGAGTGCACATACACAAATATAAGTTTGGGGATGGCGAGTTGTCGCGAGTGGCTGCTTACGCCTACGAAACGGATCATGGGTTAGACTTTTCAGTCGTTGAAATAATTGCCAACACCGAAAGCAAGGCAGACCGCGAACTGCTGGATGCCTGGACCTCGAATGAGAGCTCAGTCCTTCGATGTATCGATCTGGTGCCAGCATACGGAACCCTGCGCAGCCAACCCCAGACCTATATCATTGATCCTTGATTGGCTAGTACTCCTTTTGACAGTCGCTTCTTCTTCTGTTGCTGATACTTACTCTGGCGATGTACTCCTGCAACGATTCAAAAGCTCAGCACAATAAACAAATCGGTCCGGTGCTCGATCAGTCGTCTTCTTCTTTACTAGCGCGTGCATCTAGAACCCAAACCTTCGTCTCCGTACATATATATTGATAGAGCGTTCGACTCCATGACCAGAGACCCTGGGTTTAAATCTCCAATTATCCGCACTTGGAGTTGGGTATGACTGGCTGATGACGACCAACAAGCCAGAAATGGCCATTCCAGTCTTCATTGTCTTTGTCGGTAATAACATAGTACAGACTTTTGTACATAATCCAAAAGTCTGACGACGAGCTGGGGAACCAGACTCGAAAATGTACGCATTAAAGGTTATTCTTTCCCAAAGAATCTCATTTATTTTCCATTAAATTTCTTGGGATGCCCGTCTCGCAGTACCTTGGGGCTCTCTCTCTCAAGTTCCGTCAGCAGACGCACAGCGGCATCTAAGATAGGTTAAGTAGCATAACCGCATTGCAGCTACCTCTATCTCTATCTATCTCTACCGATACACTTATCTGTCTATCTACCTATTCCAATACCCACCTTCTTTGCGTATTCGGAAAGTTCCTTTCACAGATGATTGCCCTTAAACCTGATGAATATGAACTAGCAAGTTGGCCGGTAAGTTTAATTACTCTAAAGGGATACGGTGAAGTTTGTTGATCTTCTGTTATATCATAGCATAAACCGTAGAGCAGTGCTTTATTCTAGCAGACTGTAGTGACTCATTTTTTCTGATTAATTCTAATATATCTGTGGCCGTCACACACCTAAACCCTAAATGTTTAATTACAGTCGATATTTTTAGGAAGCTAACCACCTCAGAATGATGTCCTGTTGCTCTTAGTGGGTCAACAGGATCCTTTGCCATCACCAGTACGCCTGGTTCACCCAGCAAATCGGTTACCACGAATGATGGCATTCACTGTGCAATTCATGTAATTGGCGTGGGACGATGACTTATGTGGGGATTTTTAGAATTGGGTAGACTTGCGCAGCATCTACCTCACTGCCTCCTTCCCCACCCACCTGACTCCACTGGCAGCGCAATGCCAAAATAATAGGCAGTGTGCTCAGGCGCAGCGACTGACGGCGCCAAACAACCAGTCTACGCGTGCCACACACAATCTGGTCCCTACAGCATGCACCAGGCTTTTATGGGGGTGGTCCAGACATCACGTGGATAAATTGCCATAAAGGCTACATTAAGAAGGAGCCATTGTTGTTAGACTATCAGTCCTCAGAGACAGCGAATTATCCTGTCACTTGGGAACTTTTCAAGTGCGTCGTGATAGATTCAAGCGTGTTGGTTTCATTGTAGTGAGTAGAACATAAGTTTGCCGTGAGGATAGACTCCCTAGGGTCGACCCCATTATCTCCTTTCTCTCCCATGTACTAGTCGATTTTCCGAGCCCGTCAACCGGAGGATGATGTGATTTGGAGCAGAGTGAGGGTCCACGTCTAAGTCATGCCACTACACGCATGTACGGCAGTAATTTGCAGGTCGCCCGGATTTTGCGCCAGCCAGTAAACGCGCACAGCGAGCCAGTCCGATCTCCGTTTGGGCCCGGGGCGTATGCAGCGTAGCCCGTTATGAGAGCCACAAGGACCGTTTACGTAGCATTCACCGGTTGTCGCTCTGGTTGATCCAAGGACAGATAAATAAAAGTCCAAAGACCTGATGATTTCCGAAGCGCTGCAGTCAAGGTAGCATGATGAACGCGTGGGGAAAACCTTCAACTTTTTCCGCAGTTTTTCATTTTATTTTCTTTGTTTTAGGCGTTAAATTCTGACGCTATAACATTGGTTTTGTCCTCCTCATAGCTACCTGGTGGGCACAGAAGACGGACAGATACACAAGTGTTCATGCTCTTACACCGAACAATACCTGAGCAGTTACTGTTCGCATTCGGTAAGTGATCGACGTACTCCTAATCTCAGCGAAGCCTCTTAATCCCTAACCCTAGTCCGAAACGGAAATTTCCCAAGGATAAGATGGATAGTACCGTTATTAGGATTAGCTTCATTGGTGATGGGATATGCACTTTTTAGCGTCCGACAAGCGCTTGCCATCCTGGTTAAATCTATTCGGCGAAATTTCATTAGTCAGAATCCGACATGCTCGGCAATGATCTGGGGCTCTAAATCTGATGAGGATGGGGAGATTTTAGCTAATGGGATTGACTGGTTTGGGTTTTAAGTAATACGCCAGTTCTACGCGGTAGGGAGGGCGATCTTGAACCACGATTTCCTTCAGAAAAATTGCAAGTTAATGCCCACCTATGAAGGAAGACACCACAAATCCCGGCACACCTTGTTCCTAAAACCTCAAGCAACTGATTATAAATGAGGGAATCTAAGGCTTTTTAACGAAGATGGCATTGCTTTGTGAAATCAGAATCTACCCACAGAATGTAAGGACTACTTTGTTCAACGAGCACCAGAGGAGTTTGGTTATCTCTAGTGTGCGGATCTAGATGCCCTGTGGTGGGGGGCTGGAGGATAGATTAACGGATAAGTCCGCCTTGTCTTCGCGATCAACCTGGGAGGAAGTCGACAGTTTCTGCGGGCACAAGAAATATTACTTAGAACTTCAAAACAAGCGCGTCCAAAAAATAAAATACAGTCGTATGTAGATGCATCATCTACAGTAGGAGGGCAAACTCATGAAATGTCAACTGAAATTCCAAAATGCGTTTTCGTTTCGAAAATGTTAATCAAGTAGGGTTGTAAAACCAATCATCATGCAGTGTAACTCTATAATAATTCAGTTACCCCAGGATGCCGGCTTTCGAATAAACTTCTTTCCGGTTGCATGTAAAAACTGTACTCTGCAAATTGATTTTCGATGCCCTTAAAAGTTCAATTATATTTCATGAAAAAGGTGCATAAAAATATCCATTCTTTTATTTATTCGGTAGAAAATTACGTCTTCTTTCAATTTTATAGTCGGAGAAGTATAATACGGTTTCAAAAAAGTTTGTAATTGTGAGCATTTTTGATACCATGAAATGCCCGTTCATAAAACGTCATGTCTTTGCATTTACCAATGCGGATTGTAAGGTTAACAATATGGCTCAACTTCACTGCTAAATTTTATGAACCCCATATTGTCCCCTCTTAATACCGTAGATAAATGCACGGTTTTTTCGTACGAGGAAAATATACGGCTTGTAGGTTGGAAACCCTGAAAACAACTGTAACGGCAGGTTGGTGTTCAAAATTATTCGGGAGTTGAAAAAGGTTTCCATGAAATATAATCGAATATTTAAAGGCATCGAAAATCAGTGAGAAAAATGCATGTTCCTTAAGTGGTCATTTTTTGAAGAGCATAATTTTTTGTATGCGGCCGGAAAGAAGTTCTTTCGAAAGCCGGCGTCCGCAGGTAACTGAAATATTATAGAATTATTTTGCAGGCTGACTAGTTTTATAACTCTATTTACTTAACCTTTTCGGAACGAAATCGCATTTCGGAATTTCGGTTGACATTTCATGAGTTAGCCCTCCTACTGTACCTCGTGCCTCGGTTATTGCGTACAGGTGGTGAATGGTTTTCAGATATGGAATCACAACAGGGTGACGGAGTGCAAAAGTACCGCATTGGCTTTCGCCGACTGTGCAGACGCATTGTTTGTCTTTCTCGTTCATCTCAACAAGTACGAAGAGCGTCCGGCACGACAGTCGGAGGCGGCTTAGACAAGTCCCCTCTTGTCCCTAAAACGGACCACGCGGTAAATGCGCTGGATCCACAGACAAGATCGGAGTCCGGCAGGTGTCATCGGGAATGCGCTCCAAATAACGAATGCCAACATGGGGGGGGGGGGTGCGGTGGCAGCCTCATGGCGTGCCGCCCCCATTTTTGTTGTTGAACATCCTGTATAAGGATTTCTTGTGGACCAGTGGGTGTTGTAGTGCGCCAAGGTGCGGGTTTACGCCGTGCCTGCCACCTGTGTCCTCTCCCACCTCCGGTCTTCGTGACTCTGTAGTGGCAACGGGTCCAGGTGGGGGAGGAGGTGGGCATGCGGTAAGCGCTGTGAAAGCCTACTATCACTACAAACTAATTAAATATCCCTGCTCTTATTCAGTTGTGGAGCACACGATGCACATCATCGGAATGAACGGTCGAACTCTCGTAGATACAGTAGGTGGGCTAACTCATGAAATTTCAACCGAAATTCCGAAATATGTTTTCGTTTCGAAAAGATTAATTTAGTAGGGTTCTAAAATTATTCAACCTGCAACATAATTCTATAATATTTCAGTTACTTCAGGATGCCGACTTTCGAACGATCTTCCTTACGGCTGCATGCAAAAACTACACTCTGTAAAAAAGGACTACTTGTGTAGCATGAATTTTTCGCATTGATTTCCGAGGCCCCAAAAGTCCAATTATATTTCATGGAAAACATGCATAGAAATATTCATTCTTTTACTCATTCGGTAGAAAATTACGTCTTCTAATTTTATACTCGAAGGAGGGACATAATTCGGTTTTGAAAAGTTTGTAATTGTGGGTCTTTTAAATACCGTGAAATGGTCGTTTATAAATCGTCATGTCTCCGCATTTCCCAATGTGGCTTGCCTCGTAGCTCAAGTGGTTAGAGCGTTGGCTGTACTAAAGTCTTTTTCTTACTGCGAGGGTTCGAATCCCACCGAGGCACCGAGTTTTCACAGTTGGGTTAATATTTATTTTTCAAAATCTGCCAAAACATCTATGAATTAACAATATGGATCACATCCACTGCTAAATTTTATTAACCCTGTAGAGCCCCCCCCCCTTATTACCGTAGAGAAATGTGTGGTTTTCCGTGAACGGAAAATATACGGCTAGTAGTTTGGAAACCATAAATCCAGGTGTAACGTTAGAGCGGTATCAAAATTATTCGGGGGTTATAAACTTTTTTAAAACCGAAACATGTCACTCCCTAGGGCATAAAATTAGAAGAAAACGTAATTGTCTACCGAAGGAGCAAATGAATGAATATTTTCATGCATGTTTTCCATGAAATATAATTGGACTTTTGGGGGCCTCGGAAATCAATGCGAAAAATTCCTGCTAATTAAACAGTCATTTTTTACAGAGAGCGGTTCCTGCATGCAGCCGAAACTAAGTTTGTTTGAAAGCATGCATCCTGGGGTAAATGAATTAATATAGAATTATGCTGCACGATAATTGGTTTTACAAGCCTACTTAATTAATCTTTTCGAAATGAAAACGCATTTCGGAATTTCGGCCGACATTTCAGGAGTTAGCCTACCTACTGCACCTCGTGCCTCGGTTATTGCGTAAAGGTGTATTGTAAGTCCCCTCCTCTCCCACGACGGGAACCTTAAAACCTGTTGTACAGGCGAGCTGAAAAGGCCTTGTATATGATAGCCGCCCCAGCCGGATAACGTCTGACGCGTTCGTTCTGGCACCTTCTTAACGTCCGAAATTCCACCCGCAAGGGGAACGCTTCTTCCTCCACTTCTCGCTTTTCTTAAGAGCAGTTAAGTACGGAGACAGTGATCGATTTGCAGGTGGTCATTCTCGTGTAGATCCCTGAAGGACAAATCCGTGTCAATAATGATTTGTTTAAAAGGACACAGTAACGTGGTCGGTCGCTGCCGAAGTGAATTTGACACAAACTGACGATTTGACATTTGCTTGGTGTCGAAATTTCTTACTGATACCAGCAGAAGGAACACTGTTTTCGAACAGACAATTTCAGTCGCGTTTGTGGAAACTGGAAAAGGAAAAGGAATCGGTGCAACAATTAGCTAGACGTCGTGACCTTCTTGCGAATAGCAGAGAGGAATTGCCTTCTCTCATTTTTAGCTAGAAGAGGACAAAAATATTCTCAAAAGAACCACAGCCACTTAGTTTTTTTTCAGGTTTCTTTGTTTCCAGCATATCGCAATGGCTGCCTTAGATCAGATCGAAAACCCGAGGCGTAATTCAGTCATGTACTTTTCGTTAAACAAACAGGGAAGATAGCTATCTAAACCTTCTTTGATAACCTTATAGTGCCTAATTTTCAATTTCTATAAATCCCAATTGAAAACCGGTAGAGAGGAAATGTTCACTCTTGCCGCTTACAAATAAAAAAACCCATCAGCGAAACAAATAACCTTCTCGCGCCTTTTTTGAAAACTTCTTACTTCTCTTCTAAAACACACCCACACATCATTCCCGGCTTCAGCCTCACCATACTGCCGCTCGTTTTTTTCTGTTAGGCATCTGTGTACGCCATCGAGTGGTCTCGGTAC
>CACRXP010000091.1:897586-923619 GCA_902702965.1 Spirometra erinaceieuropaei | reverse complement strand
CAGCCAGATTTCATTCGCCAAATTGGTCATATCCGTGTGGTTTGTCACAAAAGAGCATCATGGAGAAATCATCGCTGCCGGGCTCTTGGTGTCAAGCTTCGAATTATTCCGATAGCCGGAGCTTGTTAGGCTCGCTCCGAAAATTAATATGAAAATTTGAACTGAAATCCACCAGCTACTGCCTGATAGCCGCGCAATATTCATAAGTTGCCAACAGACGGTCAGAAGTATACAAATATTGAATTGTTTACCGCACTGACAACACCGATATTAACCAAAAGCCCAAGCACGCCTCATTCAGCAGCACAAGACCCGCGAGACACACATGTGTAGGCTTTCAACTAGTGCTGTAGCGGCACAGCTGTGAGAATGTGTGTAGTCTGTGAGCTACAATTATCAAGTCAAATCCCAGATTGGAAGGAGAAGACAAAAGGCAGCAGTTTGAGGGGTTTATTGTGCACAGAACCCGGAGTTGTCCTCTCAGGCAGCAGTGACCACTGGCAAAGCCAGGGCTGGTATTGACTGCGTCCAGTCATGCCTGAGAGTCACTGGGACAGTGGTGTTAGCCACCTTTGTAGGCTCGTGGGCCAAGCTCAATTGGTGTCCAGTCCGTGTGTGTTGCATTTGCCGAGGGGTGGTGCCCCAGTGGCTTGTCTTGCTGGTTGCAGGGAGTGGTGCGTTCAAGTGGCCGCATGGGCAGCTGCGACTGCGCGGACGCAGGTATGCCCGAGCTGTTGGCCGTGTGACTTCAGGTCAGCCCGTCTGGGACGGCTCTCTACAAGGGGTGAATGACCTTGAGACAGCGAGGTCTTGAACAATGATACCACACCGGTCATAATGGTTGCCCCCTACAGTGCCTATGGCGTCCGTGTGGTAGATAATTCAGTATTTGTACAATGTACTCATAAAACGGGCCACGCGTTAGATTCTCCGGACCAACATGGGACTAGGTGGGGGCCCGGCAGGTGCCATTGGGAATGCGCACCCACAACAAATTAGAGTACGGTGGCACGCCCAGGTGCAGGCTCTTGCCGCGCCAGGTGGGCTCCATAAAATTCTGTTTAGTGTACGTCGTGAACCAGAGAGTGTATTGGTACGCCTAGGTGCCGGTTTTCTCCGTTCCAGCGCCCTGCGCATTCTCCCGCCCCCAGTCTTCTTGACTCATTCATGACACCGGGCAAAGGTTGGAAAGGAGAGAGTGCAGTAGGTGGAGCGCAAGTCGCCGCCCCCTATTCTCACCCTCCTGTGGAACACACGGTGGACATCGTCGGTCACGACGCTCGAACTGCCGTTGTGCACTACTGACTGTCAGTTGACAGCTTGAGAATAGCACTCAGTTCCAAGGCTTGTGAGCGTCTACTCTGCCATAATCCGCAAGCCACGGTCTTCGCAGTCTGGTGTGCGCTGGCAGTTCTCCGGTTCCTGGTTCTCTCGCGGTAGATGCGCTTGCGGTCCCGCCGGATATACAGGTCGTGTGCATGGCTGCCCAGCCATCCACGTTGTTGTTGGGGGTGTGGTGGTACGCCTAGGTGCGGGTTCGGCCGCGCCAGCCACCTGCGCCATCCCTCACCTCCGGTGTTTTTGACTAATTCTTGACGCCGGGCCAGGTGGGGAGTAGGAGGAGGAAGTGCGATAGATGCCGCGCAAGTCTACATTCACTTGAAACTAATTCACGCGAAAGTCACCGCCCTTGCTCCAACTTGCCGTGGGGTACACGGTGGACATCGTCAGACGCGACGGTCGAACTATCAGTACACAGTTACTCCGCAGTAGTTGATGAATTACAGCTCAAATATTAATATCAACTTTTTGAGCGAGCTTAACAAGCTTTGCTCAAGGGATTTTCTCCAAGTCTGCGCATTAATTTCCGCGGAACTTAACTAGGGTAGCTTGTAAACTGAAGGTCACATATCAGAAAGTACGCAGGGTAAACTCCACAACCAACCGATGGGCTGAACCTCCGCAAAACTGCCTCATACTGCAGCACAAGATCGGCGAAACACGCACTTACAACTAGTACCCCTGTTGTCAGTACGGTATATTATGCACTCTTTTGACCCACCATCCAAAAGCGTTGTGATAGCTGAAGGTCATTTTTGCGAGTCCTAATAATAAACCATCGATCTCACCCTCTTTTCCACGTCCATCGTTTGTCGCTGTGAGATGGACATGGGTTCCTGCACAGTGGTACCAACCAGACATTACCTAAGAGTCCTAAGCGTGTCCCATACTTGCTGCTTCCTCTCCAAGACAAAACTCACTCCACTTGGACAGTTGGTCGGATCTTATTTCGTAGCCGTACCTGCAGTCGACAAGCCACAGCCTAATTTCTAATCCCCAACCTAAAACCTTAAACCCTAGCCCCTAACCCTAACCCCAACCCCTAACCCTGTCCACTCACCCTTAACCAAGTTAGGAGTGTAATTAAACCTACAGTATTTTCGTCTTGGAAAAGCATCTGGTTTTTAGTTCGCACAACTGGTCTAAATGAAAACGCTTTACACGTCGACTGGTTTGCGCAAAGTCACACAGCCGCGACTGGAGAAATCTCCAAAATATATCTCTTTGATTCCACTGGGCCAGGTTTCCGTGAATGCATAACTTACGAGTTGCCAACTCATTCATCCCTCCGACTCTCAACCAATAAGAGGGCGAGATTGGTGCCATTGACTAAGGGGCCCTATTTCAGAGGATTTGGTTGTTCGGCCCCTGATGAGCACCAGTTGCCGGAAAAGTTCCGTCGTAGATTATACCACACAGAGTTTTTGGCAAATTCTGCCGTTAATAAACCATGTCGGGGATGTCACAGTTTGCTGTACCCGACTTTGTTGTTCATTATTTGACTGTCTTCAGTGGATAATTGGTCGGACCTCAGTTCGCAGCCGTACCTACAGCAGACAAACCCCAGCCTGACCCCTAGCCTCTAACTCCGACCCCTAACCTTAGTCCCTAATCCCTAACCCTACCCCCCAACCTTTCCCCTAACCCTAACCCCACCCCCTAGCCACAACCTCTACGCCTAACCCTGACCTCTAACCCTAATCCCAATCCCTAACCCCTAACCCCCAACCTTTACCCCTAACCCTGACCCCAACCCCTTATCCTAACCCATAGCCCTCACGGCTACGAAATAAGATATTGCCAGACAGTGTGCGACCAGCACAGAATATGGACTCCTCTTCGGCTAATAACACCCCATGGCAGCCCATTTTTGTCGTCAGTATGTCACGACCATCTCACACTGACGCATAATCAACGCTGTCTTACATTATTTTTTAAGCAGTAAAAACCCAGAGTGGGTAAGGGTATGACATATAACCCCCCTAGGTGGTTGGTGTGCCTCATGACGGTTTGCCTGGCATTAGGTAACGGTAAGGATTGGGTTAAGGCCCCCAAACATCATTTTCATACAAAGAATACCTATTTATTGAAGTGTGGTTAGGTCCGACACGATTATTTCGGTTTGGTGTTTCATCGTACAAGGTTGGGTCGTCTGTTGTAGACGGTCTGGTACATTATCTACAATGAACTCCGCTCAGATAGTTGAAAAGCGATCATTGTAGACAATTAATGTTTATTTTTTAATTGTCCTGCTTAATTTCGATTGCTGCATGTCAATGCATTAAAACTTTTCCGACCGAAAAACAAATTTACCAATTATCTGTACTTATTTTGCCATTCCTCTATGCGTATATAGGCCCCGCCCATAAAATCTCTATTATCACATTCTCCGTAATACAGGCACCTTTGGCTGGTCGTGCGTGTTTGGGGGCCTTCTCCCGATCGTTGCCTAGGTAACAAAAGGGGTATGCAGGAAGCATGTTTTGACCTCAAATAGCGTTATCGATATTAGAGTTGCCCGTTTTGGGCCCAAGGTTAGGGTATGGGCAACGGTTAAAATTGGTGTTACTTGGGTTATCCTTGGAATACAGTTTCCAGGCTTGGGCTATGCTTTGGCTTTCGGATGGAGGCTAGAGTGAGAGTTTTAAGGCTTGGCTTATGGTTACGGTTACGTCAGATTTTCCCTCAAATGCTTACAGATTAGAGATTTCGCACCAAGGCATGACTAAGGTTGGCGTTTGGTTTGTAGCTAAATACTGCCTCCCCAGGGGAGGGCTTACATACCATACCCTTCCCAATTCATATATTCAAATAAGGAATTTATGAGGGCACATAGGCAGTCTTTGAGCGCTATATCCTTTGAAGATCAAAATTACGCCTCTGCCACTAGAACAGCAAATAGCGAGACGATAACGTCTCCTCTGCAAAAAAACGCGGTGCAGCAGCAATTTGCACGTGCTAGTAGGTTTTATGCTGGTATTGATGTTATGCCGAGACTCTGCCCCTCGGTGCCACCGGCCATCATCAAGTCTAAGCAGACGGTACGGACGACAGACCGCCAGTTGACTAATTTTAGTGGACAGCCATAATGTCTACGTCGCGCCTCTCGCTAGCGTCTCCACCTACGTCCTAGCGACAGCCTGCTATGGCACGCACGTCTACCCCGCTTCGATTTGTCTCGTTGCAATTCACTGTCTGCAGCACGCCTTCGGTCGATTCTCTACCTGCACCACGCGAGGCTTGTCACTACATTCGCGTGGGTTCGGAGCCAATCAACGCAACTCCTATCGCTGATTGGTAAGACGGGCGGGAACAGTCCAGAACAATAGAGTAAACAATCTGCAGCGACACTTTTGCAGCGGCGACCTTCGGCGACACAGGGCTCGTCGCTCTCGCGGACGCCGTCTCCGCGGCGCCGGACGCATCCTCGTCCGGTTGCCAACTTTCCCCTTCACTATTCTGTACAGAATAAAGTGTCCTAATCAAATGGCGTCCTGCTTCTAACAACTTGGGATGTGGCCTGATGTTGTGGCGTACTGAGCGTACACCATCACCGCTTAACCGCTACATAATAATCCGGTTCAGCTCTAACTTGCCAGATAGTGCTTGCGTTGGACGGCTCGACAGTGGACTGGTATCCTGACTTCTAGATCTCTGAGGTAGCCTAGTAACCTCAGTAGGGCAACTGAAACTGCCGTTAAAATATACTGGTCTCCTATTGCCAGGAAATGCTCCAATTCTCTTTCCAATTTCATATCGGCGAAAGTAGCACTTTTGGCGCGTCTGGAAGGGGATTCTGAAGCGGTAGAGCTATTCTTTGACTCCCTACATAAGTGGGAGCAGTTAGGATCTGCTTACAGCTGCTTCACTCATTTGTAGTCCGTGCGCACTATCGTATAACCAAATATTTATGCTGGAACATGTGTTTTTATACTCCAGGCTGGACCCGGTTCATGTCGAGACGGTGTGCGCTGACAGTACCATGTCTGCCGTGCGATTTACTGAAGGAAGTGACGTACGTTACCCTGATTTTATTGTTAACTGTCCTTTTTTGCATACGATTGTCCTTATTCCGGCTTTCAAACCCCACTTCGGTCAAACCAGTGTAAAGAACATCGTGAACATCTTCGCAAGGGGTCACGTCTGAGTACACATTTCTATACTCCATTTTGTTTGTCAAAAAAGTTCCTGATTTCGTCGGTAAATTGTGAAGAAAGATGAGTCAGACTTCCCGAACACGATTTTTTGATCCCGCTCTCACTATTTATCCATAATTCAGATTAGATCCTCTCAACTTCCGCGGATTAACTATGTCATCTTACGCCTGCAAACTGGCAGTAGGCTGTGCTGCGAGGGATCCAGCTCATCAGGGAGTCCCCAAGCGCTCCTCCTACGGTTTCCGTGGTACACCCCGTTCATTTCGACGAAATTATAAGCCACTGAGTTCACGACCGGAGGCAGGGTAGGGACCACGTGGCGGGCGCTCGGGGACCCAATGGTGAGCCGAACCCCTCGCAGGCACTTCGTGCAACCACAGTAAATGTCAGCGAAGCGCGTGTCTAGGCTCTCGGCTGGCACTTGTGTATGGTAAGGCAGCTGTCTACCCCCATCTACACCGATGGCGTTTGAGTAAATCCTGGATAAGGGGAGTTCTTAGAGAGATAGTGGGATGCAATTATAAAGCCGAATGTTGGGAGAGAAGACAGTTTCTCTCAAAGAAAGTCGTCCCTCCGACTATGGGTACAGTAGATGTGACATTTCATGAACTGTTAGTTGAAATTCCGAAAAGTGTTTTTGATTTGAAAAGATTACTTAAGTGATCGTGCAGCATAATCTCAAAATGGTTTAGTCACGTCAGAATGTCGGCTTTTAAATAGGCCTCTTTCCGGCTGTCTGCAACAACTACACCCCGCAAAAACGATTACTTAAGTAGTATGCATTTTCCCTTTCGCTCCCGTCACCTTTATAACTTCAGATATAGTTCATAGAAAACATACAAAAAAGTACTCTTTCTTGTACTCTTTTGTTGGCAACTTACGTCTTCTCCAAGTCTTGTTTTAAAAAAGTTTCTAATCAGGAGGTTTTTAAGTCTCTGAGAACTTCCAGTCATACAGCTCTGCACTGGCACGTTTATTTGTGTTGTTTGTGAACTATGCAACATGTTCCACATCCATTGCAAAATCTTATGGCGTCTTTTTAATAGCGCATGCAAATGTATGATTTTCATTACGTTGAATGTGTACAACCTGTGGCTTGGAAACCCTGACTGCAAATAAAACGGCAGGGCAGATTCGAAAGTATTCGGGAATAGGAAAGGTTTCTTCAAAACCAGATTATATCCTTCCTTCAAGCATACAATTTGTGGAGGAGGAGGAGGAGGAGGAGGGGGGGGAGGAGGAGGATCTCGCCGGATCTCGTAAAATGTTCTTTACGTTTACTTGCGATGGCTGTAACCAAGGCTGCCTTAGGAAACCGTACCAGCTAGGTCCGTTGTCAGCATTCCGGCGGGACTCCCCCGTACTACAGACTGTTTTGCGTTAAATTCTAGTACGGGTACCCAGTCCTCTGTCTTAACTTTCACCCTAGCACTAACCATAACCCTGACCCCTTGAATTCGGGACAAGGTCGCCTGTAATACGGTAGGGGGTCCATATTTCTGTGTCCAACCGGAATGCCGCTGTCAGACACTGTGTGACAGTTGAGCCGGGCATTTCATCCAGAACGTCCTTCTTACTGCCTGTAAATTTCAATACCTTGTCCCAACGGCGAAGGCAATTGGACAGACAGGGCGGAGCATGTGTTCCGACCAAGGAAAACTGTAGTCATCATTTGTTAGAGCGTTGACGTCAAGCAACTAAAGTTAGTAGTCGATCCGGGCCCAAGTCTTGAGGGTGGGTGCTTCGCCCACTGTTTAGTGACACGCGCCTTCTGGCTGCCTGAATTTTTTACTTTCTGTGGTTTTCATCCGCTAGAGTGTTCTGTTTATCAGAATGGGACAGGGACCAGACCAAGATACTGACTCCATGGTGGTAATATCCAGCCTATTAAGCACACTATGTTCGAACATTGAAAGCAGAACCAGGCTTTCAGTCGAGCCCTCGACTCTTTTGATCCCGCCGACGTCCTCTAAATAGTCTGTTCATTCAAAGCATGCCACTACGGTTCAATGCGGCGATATGGATACACGGAGGATCCGTGAGATATTTAGCGAAAAACACGTGAATGAAGTCTCTATTTAGGAAATCAGACTATGGAGGCCATAAACTATACGATAACGGTGTGGCGGGTACTTCGGGGAGAATTTTTGGATCCTTTTGCGCGCTGCGCAGCCATATACCATCGAGACGCGTTAGTAAGGTTTCCAAACCTTCAGTTGAATGCACTACCACTTACCTTTTAGACTATGGTGACCACATCTACACCATCCAACCCGATTAAGTAAAAGACAAGAGCCGTGAATGTCAGGCTTAAGTGATGGGTTAACATTTTGCATTATGCAGCCTCGGTACTTTCATCAGGAGCTAAAAACACAAAAATCCATTGCTGGTTACGATACCGAGCCGTTTTAAATGCAATTTGTCTATGTGATGACCCTCTCTCCACTCATTCTGGCAACGCCTACTCAGTCACCTAGGTAATTGCGCAACTGCGCCCTGCCTCTTGTTGAATTTCAATGTCTCACTGGAAACGTACCCTTGTCCAGATTAGAGAAAAGTTATTCGCTGGTAATCGCAAGAAATAGTTTACTGAATCTCTGATATTTATCCAGGATATGTTAGTTTGCAGGAGAAGGCTGATCCAGCTTTGTGTTTTATGTACAAAATGCAGGTTCCAGATCAGAGAAGTATTTTCAGCATTCTTCTCTTGGGGGATTCACTTTCTGGCATCAGAATTTCGGGCCCCTGTGGCACAGAAGGTACAGAAGGGACGTCGGTGGGAGGGATTGTCATCACCGTAGGCGGAGGAGGTGTAGGGGTGGGGAGGGTGTAGACGAAGACAGGGCTGCTCCGGCGCACTCATACCAGTCACCAGGACGGAGTTGAGGTGAGCTATGTACGAGGTGGCCAAACGCAGGGTCTCGATCTTTGAGAGCTTCCGATTGGCTGGATCAGCGGGAATCAACTGTCGCAGAAGCACAAAGGCATCCTTGACACTGGCTATCCGGGCGCGTTCTTTGGCCTTGCTCAACCGTTTGACTGGATGCGACTGTTGGCGGAAGGGTCTATTATCCCACCCTTCACTTTCGACTGCTCCAAAATGGTCTGCCGTGGTGGTACACGTGACAGGTTGGCAATCTCCATCTGTGGATGAGCTGGGTGTATGCCAGGGTGGGTCGAGGGGGGCGCAGGCGACGTTGCGCTTCGCCCCAGAACCCGTCAACATTGTGCGGACTCTAACAGTACACAGTAGCTGCCCCCGTCGTCGTAGCTCGAGCGTTGACAGCCAAACAGACACCGTAGTGGGGGCTATAGACCAGGAGCAGGGGCTATAACGTCAGCCCGAGAGGCGCGCGCTACAGGTGTGCTTTCCGCTCATTGGCTCGCTAGTCTCTGTGCCCATACCTGTGCGGCGGACTGACATTGGCCAACCAGCGCGCGAAATTTGTCGCGGGCGTCAGCCAATCGAGTGCTGGAATCGGGCCCAATGAAGCCCCTCGTTCAGCCGTGGCAGCATCAGTTCCATATCGAGGCGGCTCTTAAATATGGTTTCCAGCTCTGGTGACGACGCCATATCTGTGAATTATAATTGGTAGGACTGACTGTCAGTAGGTGGGCTAACTCATGAAATATCAGCTAAAATTCCGAAATGTGTTTTCGTTTCGAAAAGATTAATTAAGTAGGGTTGCAAAATTAAAAATCATGCAGCATAATTCTATAATAATTCAGTTACCTCAGGATGCCGGCTGTCGAATGAACTTCTTTTCGACTGCATGCAAAAACCATACTCTGTCAAAAGTGACTATATAAGTAGCATGCTCCTTTCTCATTGATTTTTGATGCCCTAAAAATTCAATTATATTGCATGCAAAACATGTATAAAAATATTCATTCTTTTGCTCGTTCGGTAGGAAATGACGTCTTCTTCCAATTTTATACTCAAAGAAAGGGTATAATTTGGTTTTAACAAAGTTTCTAATTGTGAGATTTTTTAATACCGTGAAATGCCCGTTCGTAAAACATCGTGTCCTTACATTTTCTAAGTTTTTCTATAAAGTTTACAACATGGCTCAAATCAACTGCTAAACGTTATGAGTCCCATATGGTCTCCTCTTAATACCGTAGAGAAATGTATGTTTTCCCGTATGCGGAAAATATGCGACTTGTAGTTTGGAAACCTGAATGTGAGTGTAACTGTAGGTTGGCTTCAAAATTATTCGGGAATTGGAAAAGTTTTTGAAAACCTAATTATACCCTTTCGTGGAGTATAAAATTGGAAGAAGACGTCATTTCCTACCGAACGAACAAAAGAATGAATATTTTTATACATGTTTTGCATGCAATATAATTGAATTTTTAGGGCATCAAAAATCAATGAGAAAGGAGCATGCTACTTATATAGTCACTTTTGACAGAGTATGGTTTTTGCATGCAGTCGAAAAGAAGTTCATTCGACAGCCGGCATCCTGAGGTAACTGAATTATTACAGAATTATGCTGCATGATGTTTCATGTTGCAACTCTACTTACTTAATCTTTTCGAAACGAAAACACATTTCGGAATTTTGGTTGACATTTCACGAGTTAGCCCACCTACTGTACATGGCCCCCTATACAGGACATGTGAAAAAGTATCCGCCTGCAATACGGGTGGCTCTGAGCCAAGTTCCAGTGAAATTGGGGTTAGGGATAGGCTAAGGATCAGACCTTAGGCTAGATTTGAAATTAACGGTAGGGTATATCAGGATCAAGTTTAGGGTTAAATATGGAGGCTAGTGTTAACTGCAGAGCTAAGGTTTAGGACAGGGGTAAGGTCAGGATAAGGGCAGCGGTTTACTTTTATATCAGGGTTATTACTGGCATTAGGACACAGAAGCATTTTGTCCTTCCCGGAATTATGCACTGATCCATCTTTATTGCTTGGGCGAGGCGTTCCTATTCTCGTGTCCTGCTTAGGACCCAGATAAGTCAGCCCTGCCAAATAATTATGCTATCGCCTTGCTGGGATCTAAAGAATGCTGGTTCCAAACTCCAGGACTTTATGGCCCGTAGCTGGTCTCTGGCTGGCCAAGGAGGTCGACAAAGTCGCCAATTCATATTGATCCAACTAAGAAAAACTCGGCGCCTCGGTGGGATTCGAACCCACGCAGTAAGGGGAAGGTTTTAGTACAGCCAACGCTCTAACCACTTGAGCTGCGAGGCCCCGCCGGACGACGCGAGTTTAATCACATTTGGGTCAAGTTTACCCGCCCAACCTACTGCGACGTCTGGAATCCACTAAATCTGCCAAAATACCTATGAATTACGTGAGCCTGGTAGTCATCTAGTGGATTCTAGGTGAATTACTTCGGAAATCCTGCTTGGGCAGTCAACTTACTGTATCAGGTTTGATTGATTCCAGACGTTGCAGTAGTTTGGGCGGGGAGCTTGACTAAAATGTGATTAAACTCGCGTCGTCCGGCGGGGCCTCGTAGCTCAGATGGTTAGAGCGTTGGCCGTACTAAAGCCTTCCCCTTACTGCGTGGGTTCGAATTCCACCGAGGCGCCGAGTTTTTCTCAGTTGGGTCAATATGACTTATTCAAAAATCTGCCAAGACATCTATGAAAGTCGCAAATAATCATTTCTCGTCTTTTTTGCTGTCCCTTGTCGGGTGCCGCGGTGTTGAGGTGGCGTTTGACTTTTCTATACTGTCTTACTTCCTGCATTAACGCGATCGAACTTTTGAAATCAGTGGGGTCCTAAGACTGAATAGGATAAGTGGAACACTACTTATTTAAAGGCCAAACAGTACAATGCCATGCGTGTCTTAGGACTTCAAAGCAGTAAGTTTTCACGTATTTTATGCACGATTTATGTGATGTGAGGATAAGTGAATTAGCTACAGTATGGTTATCCCAACGACCGAAGTCGCTGGAGTCTAGTTCTTGTCCTCATCCGATGATTTGTATAAAGAAGACCTGTATTCCTAAATTTCACATATTACTTTACCAGAATCTTGAAGCTCCTTATCGTTAGTGTGTGGGCAGTCTGTCCGTTCTGCATGATTGTAAGTCGAATGATTAGTTCTCAGGAAAAAGTAAACACACGATAAGGACGGCCCCATGCTTCTGGGAACAGGGTATAAAAATCGAACGTATTAGTACCATTTGGAAACACAAACGATGTGAGGAGTGTCAGCCACTGATCTTCACAATTTTGTGTTGGGAGTCCCATCAGCTCCCAATGGAGCAGATAAATGCAAAATCGAGGCCACCGTTTCAGCTCCTGACAGGTATTCTGGGCTTGATTGGACTTTCCCATTTTCCATAGTCGTTTACCGTGTTCCACCCGAATAAGCGCATGGTCTTCTATGGCGGAAGAGCGTTCACGGGTCATACTCGTCCCACTGCAGAAAAAGATTACTGGCAGAGACAAGGGAAACTGGGATGACCGTTTTTGTCTTGTTAGTTGGTCACACCCAATCCCCGGTCTGGGTAGCCTGGAATCCGAACTTGAACTCTTTGGTCATTGAACCTGAGGTGCTTCCGGCGTCACTACTTGTCGCCTTGCGAGGTCCCCGGACTGAGCTGCCTGGCGCAACTGGACGAGCGGGTCTCATAACTTGATCGATGACTGGGGGATATTCTCGAACGTAACCCAGAGGACAAAGCGCCCGTGGTTCAGTGGTAGAGCCTTGGACCTGCGATACCTTGGACTTGTCCGAGACGGTCTATGACCAAGGAACGCAGGCGCAAGCCTCAGGTCCTACAGCCCTATGGCTGGGTGTGGCGATCTGGCGAGGGCGTGTAAGCCAGAAACGGCATTCTCGTCCTCCCCTGTCTTTGTCAAAATTCCTGCGTACACGTCATCTCTTCGTTGTCAAATCCCCAAGAAGGAAACTTGGAAGGCCTTGGTTTTTAATCACCTTTCGGTATTGCAGTTAACAGTTCTTCTGAGTGCTCGTAGGCGACGATGAAAAATTGCAACTGTTTGTGGGATCGCCCTTATAGCTAGCAGCGTAGTGCGCGACGCCTTTCTGTAAGGCGCGCGGCGTGTCCACTTATCAAGACATTACGCAATCCTGACATCCATACCCTTACGAATACCTGTGGTTTGACCTTCAATGAAGCAGGTATCTTAACACGAAAGATCTACTCGATCGGAAACCCACACGAATGCATCAGCCAAACCACTTAATCAATAATTAATACCTCAGTTTAGATGGAAGCCAAAAGTAGGTGTTTAAAGGAATATTTCAAAATAGTCGAAAATTGGTGTCAAGTGATCAAACTTAATCATTGGAAGTGCATAATACACTTCAATGCAAAAAAACAAACAAATAAATTAGCAGCGTTGAAAAATAAACACTTACGCCGTCCTCAGGGTAAACATTCGCCAGGACTTAGTGTAATGCGTAGTAGGCTGTTTGAATTTCGTTTTTGTTTAAAGATTAGGTAACTTTTTCTTTTTGTCTTGTTCGAAATGAACTTAACTACAGCAAAGTGGACCTCATCCGATTCCATGGGCGGGAAAGTCAAAGAACTAAACAAGCTTATAAAGTCTTGTTTCGAGAGACCAGTCAGTGACTATGAAATTGGAATATAGTTAGCAGATGCAATCACAAAGCGCACAATTTTCTATGCATTAGGTGAATTTTTCTCCCAAAAAATTATTGTGTACTGTCTGGCAGTTATAGAGTGCGTTCAGTAGGTAGAGATCAGTAAAATGTCGATCCGTGCTTTGCAATTTTCAGCGCTTTAACCCGATTGACTAAAGGAGAGGTTCTGCACTTTGTGATGATAAACATTTTCAGAATTAACCAGGTCTTGACAGCGTTACTTATGCCGTGGATCGCTGGACGTGCTTCTTTTTGCAGATTGCGGTTTGGGCCATCTTTATACGTTGGAGAGGCTCAAATGTTTTAGCCTGGTAGTGTGTGCCAATTAATAATACGTTAGCACCATATGTTATTCCAGTATTCTGCCTTTATTTTAATCGGAATCGAACGCCCACTTTAAATTAGAATTATTGCAGTCTTCAAAAGGAGACCCAAAAGGCCGGCATCATACAAGACAATAAGACACCATATAAAGGAGACATTGCTCCCCTTTTCAATTGCCTCAGTCGCGTAATATTCGCAAGCTGCCACGAGGCAGCCAGTAGCATAACGGCATTGATTAATTCGCGGGCGTGGGTAATGGCTATACGGTATGTGTTGGATTGAATAGCACATTCGCATTCCCAGTGTACTCTAGTAGGCTTTAAAAGACAGAGAAAATTAATCCTCTCCCTCCCTTGACTGTGGTTGTTCCCGATTTCAGCAGATAGAGTATGGGTCCCTAATTCATCTGGGAGGGGGCTTTACTTTGGTGACCGACTAACTCGAATATAGAGTTTAAGTCGTTTGGGCCTGGTGTATGGGTGTGACTGTTTAACGACAACATTAAATGCTATACGCTGTTCATACTGTCTGTGAGAGCAGTACCAACGGAACCAACTCCAACAAACGTTATCCCACATTAAGTCATACAATTTTTAATCCGTGCATTTTCTACCAAACCCAGGATCACTTAAGTACTAGACCTTGCCCGCAATTATGATTAACTACTGTCCCATGTCAATAGAAGTCAATCCCAATTATGTCGACGTGTAAAACACCACGTTTGGCAAGAGTACGGTTTACGGCCGGGGAGCACTCCTGTCCAGCCAAAGAGCTGAACATCTAGGAACTTGGTGATATCACAAATTTTGATCATCCATATTGTCACTAACTGATGGGGGACACTGTTTTTATGATCTAATGATAATAACAAATGAATTTAATGCCTCTTCGCAGGCACTGTCAAAAAGGTATTGCAATGTCGTATTTTGACGCCGAAGACTATCTTAAGGCATCTTGGCCACCCTCGCGAAATAGCTACCACAAGGTCTTTTTATTTCCTTCTCTGGCACGTTCAAATAAATATAACCAGTTATTTTCTTTTACGGTAGTTACTCCCCGGCCCAATTAACCCCGGCCATAAATCATACCTTCGTTGAAATGAGTTGGCGTTTAAAACTACCACGTTTACTTTTAACCGTGACCTTGTGATGTATGTAGCCAGCAAGCAAATAAGTAAATCGAACATATTTTTAAATTTGTAATTTTCGGGCTAGTCAGCCAAACATCAGGTGAACCACTGTAATTCAAGGAAGCGAATACGGTCAACATGATGTCGACCTCGACAGCCAAACGCAGGCGCCTACCCAAAGAAAGAAAACGAAAAACATGTGGGCTTATATCTGAGAGGGGTTGGTTATATTTTGGTCCGAAAAGCGCTTCATTCTCTTCGAGAATCCGCAGGCTCTGTCGGGCAACGGCGCCGGTAAAAGAGCACAAACAAAATGAATAAAGATTTCCGCCTGCCAGGTAATCCGTCCCTTGCGTCAAACCGAAATCGTGTCCAGGAATTAGCGGAGAGGCGAAGTGGGGGTTTTAATTTCAAAAGCCCGACAGTCTTTGCCGTTGTAGCTCGTCTTGCTGACCCTGTATCTCTTACAGACTCGTCTTCACCGCCACCTCCCCCTCGCCCACGTGCAGGCACTGTTTACACATTCGCGGCTGCTTTCTCGTCCCGAAAAGTTATGCCCCCTGTCACCATGACGACGGTGATGACTACGGTTGCTACGTGGGCCAACTTCGAGACTTTCAGACCCGTGTCAGGCCGGGGAACACGTGTGCAGCTCGGCTGGCGCTGCCGCTGCCGCTGCCGCCGCACGTGGCATCTCCCGAGGAGGCGCGCGGGCAGGATGAGGGGGGGGAGGCGCTGGCGGTAGTTGCTGTCGCTCCGCCAGCGGAATCGCTCGTGGCGCGCGCGCGGGTGGGGGGTGAATGGCGGCGACGGCAGTGCGGCGCGGTGGCTGTTGCCATCTCAGGCAGGCCAAGACAGCATACATACACACACAGCCCAACGGAATCCGTTCGCAGCCTCGTGACGTTGACAGTTGGAAGGCCGTGCGAGTCAGTAGGCTAGCAACTGGGAGATCGCAGGCGGTATTTTCACTCCGACCTGACCAACTGCCTTCGCCCGCCGGCAGTGCGAGTGACTCATCAAACGCACATTAGCAGTGGAACTTGCACTGGCACCTGGGCAGGAAGGACTGATGATGTTTGCAGGCTAAATAGATTTCTTAGGTGTTGACACAACATTTCTGTTATGTACATGCAAACTATACTGTTTCATTACTGTTTACTCCCTCGAAAAAGGTGTTGACATGTTGCATCACAAACTTTACGACTGAGATGAAGCCAGGATGCAAATAAATATGACGGTCTGCGCCTGCAGACCCAAGTGTAAACTGATCTGCTGCAAGACATCAGTCAATTTCTAAGGAAATTAAAAAGAAACAATTTCTAAACTAGAGTATCTACCAGGAAACACACGGGGAATACTGGTGGACCCACTGAAGGGCCGAACCCCTCGCAGCTGCGCCATGCAGCGGCAGAATATCGGCGAAGCACGTGTTTCAGGCCTTTAATTAGTACCTGTGATGCTAGCATGATATATTCTAACGCTAAAATGACTGGGACCATTTTTCCAGGGTTGTTAACGACAACTTCAGTGCGTCTTGTTCCCTTTATTCTTCGTACTTCCAAGCAGAAAAACACTAAGAAAATTTTTCAGCGATTTAATTCCGTGGCCCTTGTTCTCCATCGTAGACGGTGCATAGGTCAGTTTGAGAAACGTGAATGGTAAATACACTGAATGTCCACTTATGGTATATTTGAGGTCATCAGCCAGGGAAACCCCACTCCGACCTGTGGTTTGCATCCGCATCCAATGGGTCTTCGGGCGTTTGAAGTCATTGTTACCATTTGGGTCACAGGATCACGACCCAAACCATCTGTTACATCTTTCCACTTGGCCTTCCCGAACGAAGAGCGGTTGAGTATTATTAATGCGGAAGGGCAGTCTAGAAATCAGTCACTTATAAATTGTGTCAGATCCACCGGAAATCAAAATGAACCTAGAATAATTCAGTTTGAGGCGGATACATGTTTTAAACAACTAATCGCTACGCGTCCACGACATCAGGAATGCGTTTTGTCCAAGTGCGGAAACTATTGTTAATAAACAAAACTACTTGCGTGATTAAAGTAGCTCCATTTAATGAAATATAGCCGAGACCCGATTGTGGAGCGAACTGCATGCGGACACACATCAAAAGCAGACCAAAATAGGTATATCCGCTGACACTAGCTGCACCCAAAGTTTTGTTGATCCGATTATTACTTAGGAGCTCACGACACTTCGCGAATTTTGTAACAATTTTGAACTGATGTCTCACTGATGCTTGTCTAAGGGGCATCTGGGTCAGTAACAGTCATTAGGACCCAAAGCATATCCCCTGACACGCAATCTAATTCAGGTCCTGCGGGGCTCAAAGTATATGTAATTTGCTGTTTTATCCTTCGCCAGCACTGTTTCTGTGTTTTTTTGAAAATATGACTGGAGTATCTTCGCAGACAACTTAGACTGACATAAGGAAAACGTGTTTCTGAGTCGTGATTGAAAAATTCAGAATTATACTGAGGAGATTGCTCAAAATGCCCGATCAAAACTAGGACCTGAAAGCGATTTTCCCAGGGTTTGGATTAATTGAGCATGTAATTGGTACAGCTGAGTTCAAATCTTATCTAGCCGGTCTCTTTAATGCCACGAATTTCATTTTTACACGCATGACGATCCAAAGCGGTTGATCTCGACAGCTCGATCCGTTTCCTTCTCCAACGAAAGAGCCTGGGTACCGAAGACCTAAGAACAACCTTCATGTCTTGGTAAACTGTGTGGGATCAGGTTTTGAAGTCGCCTCCTATTCGACGTCTTTAGGTGGATAACGACACCGAATGGAGATCCACAACACTGAGTTCATTAGACTGACAGCGAGGGGTGTAGCCAAACCACCTCAGTTGTCTTTCTCGAATGGCTTAGCTGCTGGCTATCCGGTGTGTTCACAGTTGGCGGATCGTGGAACGGCCTTCAGCGAAGATAAGCGGGTCCGGCGAATAAGCAGTCGCGTACCAACGGCGACAATGCCACTAGGGCGGGGAGGGCCAAAACAGGTATATTCTCTGACATCAGCTAAAGAGCTGCACCCAAAGTTTTACTGACCCGATTATTACTTAGGAGCTCACGACACTTTGCGAATTTCGTAAAAATTTTGAGCTGAGGACTCACTGATGCTTGTCCAAAGGGCATCTGGGTCAGTAACAGTCATTAGGACTTAGAATGAAGCGAATTGTCGGCGTCGAAATATCGATTCTGCCAAGAGATCTTTAAGTCTTTGGGCTAATCTCAAAGTTCTCCTATAGCTGTGAGGGTTTCATTCTAACTCTGAGATATGCTCCAGGTGTATTCACGAGTAAGGAAGAAGAAGATGAAAGCTGGTCGTGCACCGGAACAATTTGCTTATTGTTTTGAGCTTTCGAAATCGTGTAGGAGTCCAACGTCAGAGACGGCAACAACAACAGAGCAAGTGACAGTTACCGGGGATACCAGACAATCAGCGGTCAGCTACGCAGGTCTGGAGGTAACTGCAGGGCTTTGCATGCCGACGCCCGGTCGATAAATCGACTGACTGAGTTCTCATCCGAGACCCAAACTTTGATAAATTCTTGACCTGTCTTATGCCGGACGGGGCTATTATCTTGATGACCGCGAAGTTAAACTCGTGACCCATGTCGAAAGTGTGGGCAGCCAATCATGATAATTTATCACCCCGTCGCACAAACAGCTTACGTTCGCGTATTTTTGATCCCTGTATGCGTTCAGTCTGACCGGTGTAGTTACAAGGGCAGTTTTGGTATGGGATGCGTTATGCTACTCCAGGCTGCCCCTTGCACTTATTCTTACCTTGATTTTCATGACCCTACCGCACATGGTAGTCTCGGGACGGTGTACACTTTCAACATCTCGTCCCGCGTAAATGCGCTCGGTCGTCCCCTGGAACGTCCTTCATTTGCGACAGCGCATGTAATTTCCTTGCCAGTATTTCTGTTTGGCTAGACATCGGCTTACAAAGGTCTCCGAAAGCCATTCTGCATAAAATGATTGTGGAGATATCTGGCCTCGCGCGCTTTTTATTCCCGGTTTCTGGGGATAAATTATTACTCCCGTATCTGTCGCATGTTCTGTTACTTCTGACAGTGAACTGCCGTACTAGCTTGCAACCTCAAAATTGTAAACGAGTTATTCGAGTTGAGCCACATGAGAGTTATCAATCAGCCATTGACCATGTCTTCGTATTTTTTCTGTTTTTTTTTCAGACAATCATGGTCGGCGATAGTTTGGGAACGGTGTATGTGTACATGATGAAGAATTTCCCAACAACCCCGGCAACAGTCGAGGCACAGGCAAGAAACCCATTTTTTTCCTTTAAATATATCTGCATTTCCAAGCGGCGATCACAAAGTACGGCTCGAGTAGGTAGGACTGTGGTATTTCTAGTGAATAATAATTATTATTGGCGTTTATAAATTCATCGAATAACCGCAAATCCTACTGACTGTTCAACTTTCGCAAACGATGGGGTCTACCAATGCCGCCGCAAGGTGGTCAAAGCCGCAATCTGCATACGAAATTGTTTGCTGGTTCTTCAAAAGTTGACAGGTTACATTAGCAGTCGACGTGCCTCTCATAATTACTGCGTGGTGGGAAGTGGAGGACGTCTACAAGTCCACCGGGGCTTCCAGAAACCAACGGTTTGCGGCGTTGGTTAGTAATACGCCAAAATCGGTTGCAGTGTCGCATGTGAAACGCGACCGAACCTCCTATTATCGGCGTTGTCCAAGCGAAGTCAACTTCTTGACAGTTCAAAGATCAGTACGCGTTTTGGACACCAAAAAAGATGCAGGATGCCTCGCTAGTCATTGGGCCCGACCTCACTTCTTGTTGGCTTGACTTAGTTTCCCCACTGACACGCTACTTGAGCGGGAAACGTGGTGAGATCGATGCTGCACAAGCCTACGCCGCTATAATCTAATTAAAACGCAGGTGATAATCGTTCCATTCGCATGGTAGTGAATGTCGTGATCTTTATTTGGTGATCTATACAAGTTCCGCACGATAAGTCCTGCCTTTTATAGAAAGAATCCAGTAAATCGTGGATGCCTTGATACCCATCTACAGCATGACGTGTTCCATGCGCTATCACCATTAGTTCTTTCAGTTAGCACCTTTTCAACAAAAAGCGTTCTCTGACACTCGGGAGCGTATGCAAGACCACTTCGAGTGACGCCTTCCTAGACAAGCTCGCAGCCAGCTGTTGACCGATTACTTAAAAGTCTCCTTTGTCTGACCTGGCCACGGCAAACTGTTCATAGAATTTTTTCGGAAGAACACTCAGGTCAGAATCGCAAGCTGACTTTAGAAAGCCTTCTTTAAATCCAGAGACAGCGTAGTCAAGGCGTCTGAAAGTCAAGTCCGTTGATGCACCACAAAAAATTATCACTACGTCAAAGCCTGACGTCAAATCACCTATGCCCTCATATGCCACTCATGCTGTTCTACTAGGCTTGTATCAAGCGGCATTTCAGTTTACAGTTCAGCAAGCACTTTGCGAATGCGCATACTTAATTAAGACCCAACGGCCCGAAGGATTGTCTAGTTTCAACTCAATAAGCTGTAGAAGTCCCCCTTGAATATCAATTTAGCGATTGCGAAACCCAGGGAAAATGTAGCGGATACCGGACGTGGCCCCTAAAGTCGCACGGGTGAGGACGGCGTAAGTATCCACAATATTAAGGTGTATCTACTCATTTTGTTTAAGTAGATATAATATGTTAGGGTAACAGTTTCGGTAAAGCTTTCGAATAGTGTCTCAGTTAGGAGAAACTAGGCTTTGAGTTAAGTGCCAAGTTAGTGATAGGTTTAAAGTCGGGGTCAGGATAAGGATTGCGTTTGTAAACTACATACTGTCTTACCTAATTAGGTCACAGTTAACCAATAACCACGGACAACCTGTTTTCCGCCCGTTTACAGGCTCTTCATTCGCATTTTCAAGTTGCGCGGCCTGTTCCGGCAATTCGTTGGAGTAATAAAACAAACATATGGCAGAAAGACGAGTTTTAGTACTGTTCCGTTCATGACTGCCTCCATTTGCCCCACACATAAAACGGCTATTATAATCCTTCCTGTAACATAGGAGTATCTGCGCTCCATTTTTCAGGTAAGACCACATACAATATCGTTGTCGTCGCACGTAGCAGGCTTCGATGAGGATTTCTTGGGTCTCACGTAAGCGAGAGATGACATAAAGGCCACATTAAGAATAGTCGATTTCAGGACTGAATTAACCCGTAACCTGACGACTTCAGAGGCCATGACGGTCAACACGTAAAGCAACATACATTAGCAGCTTGTCCGAGCCTTTCGGTTGTAGACTGGATCCCACCAGCACAAGGAGCACCGATGCGAAAAAAGTGCAAATCCTGAAGGATAAGGATGTTGAGCAGACTGCGCAATGCCGACAACATAAGTCTCATGGAGGTCTTTGGACTCATAGCCCAATAAAACTAGAACTTATTCGAAGAACCAGCTGTATGGGACTTCTGTAGGCGATAGGGACACTGTAACGAAAGTTGTACCCTAATTCGCCAGAGACTGTGAAAGATACAGAACAACTGTCTGACTTACAAGACGGAGGAACTCTAGGAATACACTAGTCGTAGAGAAATTAGGAATTCGTTCCGAGCAATCAGGGCAGCCTCTGGCCCTCAACCCAATCGAAATGCCCCGCTGAGCATTTCAGCTGACGTAGTTCTGATGCCGGCAAAGTGGCGACTACTTGATCGGCGGACCAAGCGCTCTGGGTGCGTTTTTAAACAGCTCTCTTCAAACTGCAAGGAAACCATCAGCAGACTTTCCGAAGTGGAAACCAACGCCGACCTTGATAGCTCCCCATTCTGTCGGCAGCCAATCAAAACGGAACAAAAGATGTCCAGCAGGGAAGCTCTGGGAACCGAGTTAATTGCACCAGAAGTCCAGAAGATCCACGTCTTAAAAACGAGCCGGCATCGGCGTTCTAGGAGAGGTGGGGTCAGGCAAACTCTGTCGAACTTCAGGGATTTCGGCATTATGCATCTTCACAAACGAAAATGAGAGCGACAGGTTTGCAATACTCACCGCCGTATCCGCTTCCCCAATCCGGACCGCATACTTCTAATTCGTTTGAATTTACATCTGGAGCAGGGCTTTCTTTCAGTGCCAATGTTGATTTCAGAACCACTGTGAAAGGACCGACTGGACCATAGAAAAGCAATAATTATACGTAAAAATGGGGAGATGAAGACCAGTTTCTACTATCCCTTTTATCGATCTTCGTAAGGACTTAGGAATCCTGAACCAAAACGAACTCTGAAAAATAATGGTGAAGTTCTGACGTCACGAAATGCTTAGATTGAAATGTGGGCAACTTCAATTCAACCTAGTGTATCCCGTCGTTGTTAATGGGATCTTACTATGATGCACTGTCCGTGATCGGAGTAAAATACCTAACCGATGAGAAGCCACTTGTCATCCGATGTATGCAAGCCAAAGCGAAATTACTCAAGGCTAGACTAAGTGACCGCTCACCAAACGTCACTAGTGATCTGTGTTTACGACGGGTCCTGGACTTCATCGCTTCAAATGCACCAACTTTGGATTAACTGCTGACACGGGAAGTACAGTGAGCATATACCATTTGGTGTTAACTGCGGAGTACGTTGCATCCAGAGTAACCGCCAACGAAAATCGTATATCAGTTCACTTTTCTGGGAAGCATAACCTCAAGAAACGTCGAAATCGACGACGAAATTGCGGCTCGAATCTTCAAGTTTAGCAGCCCTTCTACAGGCTATAATAATCTGGAATCGCCATGACATCCTTCCTAACGTAAAACTGAGGGTACGTTTAGGACTGCTGTCGTGAAATCACCCATCTACGGCGCAAGGAGCTGGTTCAAAACCAGACGAAGAGGTCGAACGATTTCCACCTGAACTGTCTTCGGAGAACACTAAACGTGGATTGGCTGAATCACATCCTGAACACTTGCCAATACTCACTGTGCACATTCAGCCACCGTATGAGCCTACTCGGTCATGTGCCCATACACGTCAGTCGCAAAAAATCACGAGTAACTCATACAAGAATCCTGCAATTATGTTTACCCACTTCAGTCACGATGTGCAAAACGTTGTGTGGGTATGTGCCTTCGTTTAACACGTTCTAGATAGAGGTCTACAGCCTCTCAGTCACTGTGTCCAGACTTACCGTCCCGAGCCGGCGTAAGCCGGACTCGCGTGTGGAAATAGACTGAGGCCAATCAAGCTGGGATCCAGTGCTTGGAATATTTGTCGGGATGGTATGGTCGACAAGACAGAGTTTCCCAAATCAGAAGTCAGGGAAGACGGATTGGGTTGGACAACTTTTGCTGCTGAGGAAGCGCGTACACAAAGGCTCTGCAAGCAGTCGCTGCGAGCGGTGTCTCCAGTCAAGTTGTGTCTGTGTCTGCTGTTGAGGTGCCCTGACTCCAGCGCGTGTGCGCCTTCCGTCCTGCCTCAGTGTCTGCCAGCCAATCAGGAGAAGGGGAAGCGTTGATTGGCCTCGCGCGTCCCAGCGGCGGATCGACAGGGAGCGTGAGGCGGGCAGGAGGGCGGCGTGCCACATACCCACTGACAAAATTCACGACACGATAACAGCCATGGCTTGGGGTGTTTCCAACTGACGGGCTAACTCGGCTTTCTTCCGGACTGCTGGCTGGGCTGCAATGACTTCCTCTTAATCTGGTCTTCATGACAAGCGTGGCTTTTGTGCGTGCAGACATTGGCATGTGGACATAAATTCAGCCTCAACGGTCACTGCGCTCACACCCATCTCCCGTCGCATAGATTTCGTCTGGCCATTGGAACATGATGGGACATACGCGGTGTAGGTATCTCTCGCTATAAACGCGCTCTCAGGACAATAGTTGTTCTGGTCACTTGCGGCGAGCGAACTGTCGTATGTGTGGTAGAGGGGCGCCCACCGATGAGGTTGCTGGACGTGTTCGTCCACGTATTACACGAAAGGAACGACTGTGGTAGCCTCTTGTTGCACTTTTTGTTTATGTGCAGCTTTTTATAGCTATTCCATTTATTGTTCATTTCGTAAACTCGCGTTTATTCATGTTTGTTTGAACTGGTGTTTACTAACAGTCACACGGTACACTCCGACCGGCGTGAGTTTCGGTACCATTAGCCGACTTTTCACCCATTGCCTTTGTACGTTACCGAGCGCCATCGTCGGCTAAGTCCATTCCAAGCTGGCAGTTTTGCTTGGCATATCTGGACTTGTCCCTAACGTGACATTGCATTATCGATTATCTAAAATTGCCAAACGATCATCGTAAGCATCAGTGCTATTTGTAGCAGGCGTAAGGACTGAGTTGCACGTAAGGATAAGGATTTAAACTATTGCCCCAGATAGTGCTCTTAGATTTAGTGGTTGAAATCGACTTCAGGCATTTGGGGGGCTGTAACCGACCAATCAGAGGCATAATATTGAGGGGAACCGTTTTTAACGTGACCATTATGGATATCAAGGTATGTACATTTGATTGACAATTATGCTCGAGATGCTGCCCTTAAATTGGGTGACTGGAAACCAAATTCGAGTAGCTGAGGGCTGTAAGTGACCAGTCAGGGGCAGAATATTGAGGCGTGATATTTTTGCCGGCAGCATTTTGGGTGTCAAGGTACATTTTATTGACAACTGTGCCCGAGTTGCTATCCTTAGACCGGGTGTTTGAAAATCAAATTCAAGTAGCTGGGGAGCTGCTAACCCGCCAATCAGAGGCGGAATATTGAGGCGAGCCTTTTTTCCCGCCATCAGTATGAATATCAGTGTACATTTGATCGAAAGTTATGCCCTGGGAGACTTGGGTTCGCTTCCCTCTGACAAAAGTACGGTTTCGGACAGTTGAGATGAGGCGGTTAGGACGGGGAAATAGCACTAATGTACTCACCAAAACAGTACCTGGGCCACGCTCGTTACTCGGGAAGTTAGATCTCAACTACATACCTCCTGGAGAACGCCTTCCTTCAGACAATGGCAACGATCGGGTGAAGGACCTCAAACGACAGTTCGTCCGTCGATTTCGACGATGACCACCGTGTGCCCCACAGACTGCATTGTGGGAGCAGGGACGGTGACTTACGCAGGGGTTTATAGTGCCAGTAAACTTGCGTAGCATCTACCTACACTCTCTCCTCCTCCCACGCCTGGGCCCGGTGTCAAGACAGAGTCAAGAAGACCGGAGACGGGGGAGGCCGCAGGTGGATGGCTCGGACGGGTCTTCGCCTTGGCGCTCCACTCCGCACCCCTGGTCCACACACCAAGACCAGGATTTTGACCACAAAACAATGGGGTGGAGGCAGTGGTCCAGTTGAGCGACGAATGCCGACAACAGGGTCCGCCAGCGCACCCCGGGAATGTTGACATTTGTTATTGCGCACAGATACCGTCTGCCAAAGTCCGATGTGGCCCCCGTGTTGGTCCAGCGCATCTAACACGTGGCCCGTTTGGAGGGCACAACACACACACACACACGACAGTTCGACCGTCGATTTCGACGATGTCCACCGTGTGCCCCACAGCTGCAGCAGCGGTTGGAGCAGGGACGGTGACTTGCGCAGGGGTTTATAGTGCGGGTAGACTTGCGCTGCATCTACCTACACTCTCTCCTCCTCCCCCGCCTGAGCCCGGTGTCAAGACAGAGTCAAGAAGACCGGAGACGAGGGAGGCCGCAGGTGGATGGCTCGGACGGATCCTCACCTTGGCGTTCCACCACACCCCCTGGTCCACACAACAATGACCAGGATTTCAACCAACACAACAGAGATTTGGAGGCTGGCACGGCCGAAACCGCACCTGGGCGTGCCGCCAACGCCTGGCTCGGATCCCACACTGTGGTGAGAGTGCCATAAAGGCCACATTAAAAAGGAGCCATTGCAGCCTGACTCTCAGACCGCCTCCAGTGAAGGAGGAGGTCCAAGGTACCCCGTCAGTTGGCAACCTTCCAAGCCACGGCTTTTAGCGCACCGTGATAGCTTCAAGCGCGTCAGATTGATTATAGTGAGGAAAATGCGCTGAGTCGTCGACCTCACTCTCCCTTCCCATTCCCACACCCCAGCCACTGTCCGAGCCGGTCAGTAGACTGGAGTGGGGAATGGGCGCGGTGGCTGACATGGTCGACTGACCATGCCTGCGCGCGCCACAGCACGACCTGGCCCCCCATACACACAAACACCAGGATTTCACACAACGGGGGTTGAACGGCGTGTCTCTCACTTGCGTGAGATTGCCGTGGAAGGTGCTGTTGCAGCCCGTCCCCAGCCCACCAGTCCGCCACTACATACAACACACACACAACGTGACGAACTGCGTGAACCGAGAGCGGGCCTCAATCAGCAACCTTCCTATCCACGACACTTGGCGTGTCGGGATAGTCTCGGACACAAGTCACCCGTGCAGCCGAAACCGCATGGGGACCGAGTCG
>CACRXP010000091.1:853198-895407 GCA_902702965.1 Spirometra erinaceieuropaei | reverse complement strand
GGGAGTGGTTAGTGGGTGCACAAGGTGGTGGATTGGGAGTGGGGCTTGGCGGGGTGGGTGTGTCAAGGCTGCGGTCAATTCCGCTCTCGTGGATGCGCATGTGGCCGAATAGACCCATGCGATGAGTGAAGGTGCGAGGGCAGTGTGGGCAGTGGATGCGAATGCGGTGGGTGTAGGTTGGTGCTCCAGGCACTGGTTCGCCAGTCTCTGTGCGATGGATTCGCAAGTGACCGACCAGGCCGATGCGTGAGGTGAAGGTGCGGTCACAGTGAGGGCAGGTGTAGTCCTGATCCTCATCACTGTAATCGGGAGGGGTGGGGGTGGTTGCGGTTGTTGTGTCGTGGTTGGCGATGTGTGAGACGGCAGCCTGAACGGCCACCGCTGGGGCAGTGGAGGAGAAGGAGGAGGATGGAAGTGGTGGTGCAGAGGGAGTGTCAGAGTTAGTTGGCGGCACAGAGGACGAGGAAACGGCGGGCTGGGGGACGATGGCTGGAGCAGTTCGAGAGGTGCAGTTGGTTCGAAGATGTCCAACAAGTCCGATTCGTGCCCGGAATGTCCGTTGACATCGAGGACACGTAGGGAGAGGTTGTGCGGCGGCGTTGCGTACTGGGCGAAGTTGTGATTTGCGGGCTTCTCGTTTCGCTTTGGCGGTGGCTATGCGGTGGGCTTCGTAGATAGCAGCGCCCGTCTTCACTGTTCTCCTCCATGTCGGACGATCGCGGGCGAGCTGTTCCCAGTTGGTCGGGTTGATTTGCAGGCGCTTCAGGGAGGACTTCAGGGTATCCTTGTAACGGCGAATTTGGCCTCCTTGACGACGAGAACCCGTCGCGACGTCTCCGTAGAAGAGTCGTTTGGGTAGACGCTCGTCGTCCATGCGCACCAGATGGCCGCTCCAGCGCAGCTGCATTTGTCTTAACATGGAGTAGATGCTCAGAATTCCCGTCCGTTCCAGCACTTCGGTGTCGGGGATGCGGTCCTGCCAGTTCAGCCTCAGGATGCGGCGGAGACAGCTGAGGTGGAAGTGGTTTAGTCGACGTGCCTGCCTCGTGTACACCGTCCAGGTCTCCGCTCCGTACAGCTGTCCAACGGCGTACCAGGCAGAGCCTCGTCTCGACGACGCCGGCGCAACGTTTCATCCGACCAAACGTCCAGCGGAGCCCGCAGTACACTGTGCACGCGGCACAAGCGCACAGCGCCCTCACCTGGTTTAGCCCGCCGGTCGAGGCGGTTGCCCGGGGTGTGGCCGCTGAGCAGAGCCCAGCTAGAAGGACCTCAAACACACACACACACACACACACAGCCAAAGGAGCCTGTGTTACGGCAAAGGTGGTAATAGGGGTTTTATGGGCGGGGCCTATGTATGCATCGAGGACTGGCAAAATAAGTATAGATAAATAGCAAATTCATTTTGGAGCGGAAAAGTTCTAGGGCATTGACATATAGCAACCGAAATTAAGCAGGACAGTTTAAAAATAAACATTACGTGTCTATAACGATCGCTTCTCAATTCTCTGAGATGAAGTCACTGTCGATAATCCACCAGACTGTCTACAACAGACGACTCAACCTTGTACGATGGAACACCAAACAGAAATAATCGTGTCGGACTAAAACCCACCTAAATAAGTATAGCAGGCATTCTTTGTATGCCACAGAGACTTGGGGTATTTCATCCGATCCTTACCCAGACAATTATTGAACAGCTTAGAAAGTGGACTTTTCTCGGCGAAAGCGGAAAATATGGAAAGGGGATATATCTGAAGCTTGCTCACAAGAGAACCGACGGCAACCGTATGGAGAAGGACCCCACTTAACTGACAGTAGACTGTGTATCGCGTCATATGGCCTTTGCAAATATTACACTGCCAATAACAATCACTTGCTATGACTTCAAACCATCACTCAGACTCCCTTATTTTTGAAATCTACCTTTCGTTCATTTTTAATTGCCGCGCTCCTTTCCGTTGTCGTACGATGAGTCTTTTAGGAAAAATCCACACAATTTCTATGTGTTCCTGCATTTCGTCAGCTTACTGCCTAGTGTGCTGCCTTACCTGCAAAACTCCCCTTATCACCAAGCACGTATGACACGATCCACAGTCTACCGACAGTAAAGTGGGATCCTTCTCCATACCGTTGCCAAACTAAGGCTAAAGTCCGAGACAGTAGTCCCATGCAGACAACACCGGTCTTGAGATGTCCCAGAATAAGATTGTAGACTAGCAGGATGCAAGCCACACTTGGGAGGACTTTTTGGCGGTCATATTGTCGGTCACTGCGCTGATGCCTCAAATATTTCTTTGAAGCAAACCGCTCTCGTGGGTGGACTAGAATACCGGGCAAGTTTTCGGCAACGACAGGCTGAAGGACCCTTATCAGCTGTCAGTAGCCTGTGAATCCTGCCATACTGGAATGGTGGTGATGGGTGGGTGTGAATGTCAAAAATACAAGCTCCAACGCGAAAAGGTACTGGCGAACGACCTCTGACTTGCGATAATTGGTTGATGTGGTGTAGCGCTATTTCTAAAATGATTGAGTCCCTCTAAGTTGGGACGAAATGAAAAAGTCATCGGGTGCGAACGAGGCTTACAGCCCTCGGTATATGATGAGAACCCAAATGGCACGATCGCTTGTCGACTCTCTGAGCTAAGATCATGGAAAATTTGACAGGGTCCACAGGATCCAATATGACAGAATCCGCAGGCTACCGACATCTAATTGGAGTCCCTCAGCATACAGTCGTCAGGGTTCTCTCTATAGTCGAAATTGCAGACAACCACTTTCAAGGTTGTTGCGCTTAAAAATCTCAAATAGGGTTCCCCTATGACGATGCTACATTTTTCAAAATGAACGTAACCGAAATATCCGTCTTTCCGTTCTAGGCAGCCCAACTGAACGCGGTTATCGCCTCATGTCTTTCGTCTCAAATGCCCCGCCCATAAAGGACAGGAATTCACTCGTTGTTAAGCCCAATTTTGATCTTTTTCAAGAAATTACAACGAAAACAATTTCCAGTTGCTTATTTTTGTCTTCCAGAAGGTCACATACAGACTGTAACATAAAAATTTGATCTGTAGCGGCACAGCAGTGAGAATGTGTGCAGTCAGTGAGCTACAATTATCAAGTCAAATCCCAGATTCGAAGGAGAAGGCGGAAAGCACCATAATTAGGGATTTATTGTGCGCATAACCCAGAGTTGTCCTCTCAGGCGGCAGTGGCCACTGGCAAAGCCAGGGCTAGTGTTGACTGCGTCCAGTCAGGCCTGAGAGTCCCTGAGATAGTGGTGGCAGCCGCTTTTGTAGGCTCGTGGTCCAAGCTCAAGTGGTGCCCAGTCAGTATGCGTCGCATTTACCTAGGGGTGGTGTCCCAGTGGCTAAGGTTGTGGTGCAGGGGGGGGGGGGCGGTGCGTTCAAGTGGCCTCATGGGCAGCTGCGACTGCGCGGACGCATGCATGCCCGAGCTACTGGTCGTGTGATTTTAAGTCAGCGCGTCTGGAACGGCTCACTGCAAAGGGGTGGATGACCTTGAAGCAGCGAGGTCTTGAACAATGACGTCAGACCGGCCATGATGGCTGCCCGCTACAGGCCACTGACAACGACGAACACTGCGGCGTATAGGGTCGCAATCAGTGTATGGTAAATTGTTGGCCGCGAAGCCGACAAAGACTCTTAGAGCCTTTTAGAGTTCTCCAAGAGCGCTGGGGAATACGCCAGTAGTGCCTGTAATCTGTACGTACCTACATATTTGATGGTCACTAAGGGCGTCTGAAGTGTCCTATCTAGTTTTGTCGGGATGACTAGCAGAGGGCTTCAGAGAGTTAAACAGCCTGGATAGAGGCACCAATAGACTCCTATGACGGAAGCGCTTCATGAACCAGGTGACAGGACGGAGGAGGATGCTTTCCTTTTGCCCTGGGGCTGTAGGCTCGAGCTCTCGCAGGCGAGCGCATAGCAAAGTGCAGTTAGTAATGCATAAGACATTTTGACAAAGACATAAGCGGCAATTTCTGGCTTGTCAGCCGTCGTCAGGACGTCATACCCGGATCGCAGGCGTGAAGAGGCGAGATTTGAGCTCGAGTCAACTATCTGCTGGGTATTTGAGTTTAACAGGCTAACAACTAAGTTAAGCGTCATTCAGATCTGACCTTAGGTATTCAGGACGCAGCCTGCAAACCGTAGGCCCCAGGAGGCACAGTGTTGGCTCGGTTTCAAGTCGCAGGTCTTCCTAGCCAAGACTTGAGGTGATCTGATCTTATTTCGAGGCCGTACCTGCATTAGGCAAGCTTCAGCCTAACCCCTAACAGGTATGGCTACGAAATAAGATCTTGCCTAGCATATCAACAGGACTGGATCTCCACTACGTTGCCGCATTTTCGCATTCTGCGGCTTCATGGTGTAAGCTGCCATCAAGCACGTGAGTAACCTGAGCATGCCTTCATGCGCGTTATTTTTGGGGTAGGCAACCAAACCTCGGCTGAACCACTGCGATCTACACACGTGAATATGCACACACTGTCGAAAATAGCATTGCCGAAGTCGATTACCAATTGCGAACCTCTACCAAACGAAAGTGAGTAGCAACCACGTAGGCGTACATCTCAGGGAGTGGGTGTCGTACATCAGTCCTGACAAGAAGTGCAACAGCATGCATTTACTCATTTCGGGTGATTGGCAAGCTCACGTCTCGTTCAAACTTGCCTTCTACTATTGGCAAACTGTTGTACGCTTAGGTATCGCAACACTTTCAAGTGGCTAACTACGTGATGACTATAGCTGGATACACTTCTACCGTGCTCGTACCCAAGTGTCTGACACAGCCGTCTATCGGTTTTTGATATTTTGGCGCGGTTAAATGGGTCAGGATACTCAAGTCCAGTAAGGGCAAGCGAACACGAATTATACAAATACCGACAGACTGGAAAGTGCTGGTCCCATCCTCCGAAAGTAGATACAATCTGTGAAGCATGAATGGAAGCGGAAATTCGGCTTCCAGGTGTATGGGTAGGCAAGGAAGAGGATGTCAGGTCGAGCAACGAAATCATTTATTTTCCTGAGCCTTCGAGGTCCCGCAGGTGTCCATCGTCAGATAACAAACAACAGTTACAGGAGGGTATTAGTCAATCCACGATCAATACTGCAGGTCTGGAGAGAATGTGGGAACCCAACTCCAGGCGCATGTTGCAACGCTGAACCTCTCACGATTACTGGTACGTGCGCACCCATTTCAGTCTGGTTCTCGGCCACTGCCGGATGTCTAAACTGGCCAATCATCTTCGAGGTTGACTCAGAAATGACCTCACTGAAGGTGCTCGGCGACTGCCCCACTGTCTCACACAGGCAGGCTCGCCCTCGCCGACGGCCAACTCTTTCCAATCCACTCTCCAATCATTCTGTACAGAACACACTAAATTTTCAACTGGCATACAACCCCTCTTTCTATAGGAGATTGCGTCTGGAGGTCGTAGTGGCTAGGGTCTCCCCTACGGCTTCCGCTGTTGCGACAAGGACTGTGCAGAGCTCTGTATGCCAGCAGAGGCAATCTGGACAAAAGCGCGAGACTGAAACGGCTACTTCTGACCTTGTTCCCGTCAGCTGTTGGAGATAAGGTCGGATCTTATTTCGTAGCCGTACCTGAGATAGACAAGCCTCAGCCTAACCCCTAACAGGTACGGCAATGAAATAAGGTCTTGCCTGAGGCTTCTCAACACCCTCCCAGCAACCCTCTAGTCTGGGACCGAGCGTATAAGGAACTAGCCAGTAACACAGCGATGTCTCAGAAAGTCAACAAAAACGATCATCAGATCGTCCACCTCCCATGTCCCCATTTTCGTTTTAGCAATTAAACCTCCAGCAGAAATGTCTGGTGTTTATGAAATGACTATTTACTGCATCCTGTAGTTTATAATCGTCACTGCTGTTTCTACGACAGTTCTCATTAAATTTCGTCATGGTCAACGATTTATTCAGCTCTTATTGGTCATAGGAAACCCTGGAATCTCGTGTGTTGGCTGCTTAGTAGGCAATAAACCGCTCGTGGGCTTATCCCGTGTTCGACAGGTTATTGATTTGACAGAAGGCACGAGGAAGCGCCTTACGCTAACTCAGTGGAGCAGTACGCGCTGATTGGTCAACTGACTCTACGCTTGGATTTTGCGGTCAGTTTGCCCTGCTGTGTTGTGCGTGGCCGCGTTAGGTCCTGAATCCACCATCTTTCCGCCCCTCGTGATTGGAGTCCTACCAACTACTATTAATAGATAACCCCCAGTTTTCACACATCTCCTCAGCCCCCCATCAACAGGGTAATGAAATGGCTTGGTTCATTAGGTGGAGATTGAAGTACTAACCGATGGCTGAAGTGGGCTACGTGACAAACTTACGGCATCGAAATTAAGCCTTGACCGTGTCTACAATAGGCGGCGCATCTTATGCCACGTTAACAAAGATTCTGAGATGCGATTTAGATTAGACAGCACTGCGTAGGTGGAGTTGCAATGTTGATAATCAGCCACGCTGAGATGCCGGCGCACCCATCAATAAAATTTAATCTGGAAGAAGAGTAATCCGGATCGCACCCCTTTCTGGATGTACTTTTAAGTAGAAGGCCTGACGGTAGTATTCGACGTGGGAAGACGTGATCCGGGCAATACACCAATTTTTGGAGTTGCGTACCGTTAAACATGAAGCGCGATTTAGTCCGTTGTTTAACACAAAGAGTAAGGAGGATCTGCTCGGCTGATAGCATTGGGAAAGAACCTAAGATTGTAGAAAATATCTTTCGCCAGAACGGGTACCCCGGTCGATTCATTGCCAAATACATGGCCGAAAGACCACCCAAGCCCCCGATGCTGACGACAGAAATGAAGAAACTTTTCATCGGGGTCCCGTTCCAAGGGGACGCGCTAAATGAACTTTTAAGAAGGCGTCTAACTCAAACCGTATCGCGCTCCTTTCCAGTAGCCGACGCCTGTGTACCCTTCTCCACTGGACGACACAAAAAGTCGAGCCAAGCGGTCTGTCCCACTTTACCTTCGGGAGACAAGACTGGCTGAAACTATAATTCGAATAACCGTCTCTTTTTCCTTGTCGTCATAATGCATATTCTGCCAACCTGTCAACAGCGCCGACTCATTCACTTGCTCCTGTGGAGCAGGATACATCGGCCACACAACGAGACGCCTGGTAAAGAGGGTGCGTGAACATATGCCCGCCTGGCTAGACAGAGACGAGACCCGATCGATTTCGAGTTCTATTCTCGCGCATTTAATCGATACGAACCACCGAGTCGATGCCAAGAAAGCATTTCAGGTTGTCTACCGGACACCAACATGCTTCTCTAAAGGCCTACGCCAACAGATACTAGCAACGGTCAAGGCAGTAGCTATACGACTAGCGAATCCGGTGTTATGCTGTCAGAAAACCCTGACACAAGCGCTCTCTGCCGTGGCCAACGTCAACCCCAAGTGATGACGCCATGCCACCTCAAATCCCTAATTACAGTGATGGGTACTCAATCCAAGAACATCACCCAAAGACTCTCTTACCCCCCTCCCCTAGCTCTGAGGACCAACACCCGCCAACCTTGTCATGCGGGCGGGGTGGAGATGATGAGTGTTAATAACTTAATAGCCCTTGAGACACCTATAATCACTGTTGATTTTGTACATTTTCATTCCGTCATGTAATTGTATTGGCCTGGCGAAGAATTACAGAAAACACGTATTCGCCAACTTTACTTTTCAGAGGCAAGAGTTGGAGTTACTGTACTCCGGAAGCTTGAAAAACAACCTGCGAGCAGTATGGGTTCAGGCGACAATTCCGATCCAGTCCTATCAATTGGACAGCACTGACCTCAGAAATCTTAGCCACATGTTCGAACCGCCAGTCGCTAATCGTTGGGCGACGCATCATTCGGATACTACGACTTAGCTGACCATGCAGCATAATTGGGTACACGTACAGTATGCGACGTAACTTGTCAGGCGTCATGACAGAAACCGAAGCTACCAATTCGAAGCACCTAAAACGTTATGCACTTCACTTGCTCGCCTGGCCCGTCCCACAAAAGGTCCTTTGCGTGCAGAATGTTTGTGAATCATTTTATCGGTCTAAATGCTTGTAGGTCTGAGCTGAAATCTGTGCTGCACTACATTCGGGAAATTTTATATGCCACTAATTGTCCTAGACCTATTTTGCGTATCTGAGCTTGTTTTCCTTCCAGAGCAGTATCATTTTAACTGGACAGTCTTATCAAACAAAACCTGCCTCACTTGAGGGTAGATTATTTGTCCGCCGATAGCCTTATGAAGCAGGCCGCGGATAGACAAATTATCTATAGACAGCCAGTCGTTTTAGCGACTTTCATATCTATTTTGCATATCTGTGTGACTTCGTGCTCTGAGGTGCAGTACCGACGCTTACGGGCAACCTTTTGTTCGGACGCGCCGACACCCCCTCGGCAATTGTGAATGTGCTGAGCTACCGTCAAAATGGCCATCAAATGGTCGTCCCACCAGCCCCATCCGACGCGGAGAGGGCAAGGACAAATTCCCAGCCCAGACCACTTCTATGTGTATTTACTCCTTCACATGCTCCTGTAGGGCAGAATATATTGGTCGTACGAGCCGGTGGTTGTCCAAAAGAATAAGAGAACGCCTTCCAGCATGGTTAGGAAAGGGCCAAATAAAGAACGTTAACAGCCCTATCCTCGCCCACATGGTAGACACAGATCACTGTGTGGATGTCAGACAGGCATTCCGAGTGATCTACAAGGTCCCGTCAAGCTATCCAAAACCACTTGAACAGCGTCTGTTGGCAACAGCAGAGGCGACTGCATGCAGGCTATACAAGCCAGTTCTATGGGCACAAAAGAACTTCGTACAGGCCCCATAGTTACCATGGCCCAAAGCCATCATGCCAGCCACCAGCCGCCCGTCCCAGTGCCCACCATCCCCTTCTTCCCCGACACTGACGGTAATTTTGCCTGCGAAATCATACTGCAGGTTTTGGGCGGACGCATCATGAGATACGTTACCTGCTGAACGGAGTTAGCCAACATAGTAAGTGTTTCCTAAATCACTTGGGCAGTGAAGACTCCGCCAAGGTACGAGACAAGGATTTTACTCTCAACTACACTCCTTGAGATGCAAAAGTACAGCTCCTGACACGGTTATTAGCCTGCGGAAATCACTTTATTAAAAATATGCACGGCGTGGGGAGGGAGGGGGCTAGGTCTACTCCCAAGTAAACAGGTAGGAGGTGATGAAAAAGGAGGTGAGATACACATTGTACAAGTTGAATCACAGACGGCAGTTCTACCGGGACTGGTGGGCTGCAGCAGCTAGCTGGGGGCCTTCCGACCGAGCAGCTTGTTCATCTGACGGTTCTGTTCCACGGTAGTGGTGCTCACACGATCGATGGCTGGCTGCAGTCTGTCCAGTTGCTCGTTCTGCGCCTTCAGTTCCGTATTCATGGTGGAGGCGAGTTCCTTAAGGCGAGCCATGCCGACAGCCATTTGTGACAGATTATTGTCAAACTCGGCGTCGGCCTGGGAGGGCGCGGTCATTGTTGGCTGGAAAGAGATCAGGGGTGAGGGGAGGGGAAGGTGACTGCTCAGTGGAGCAAGACGACACAGCTAAAATTCAAGTTCTGACAGTGCGGTGGAGGAGGTAAGACAATCGCCTCTAAGGATCATTACTGGCTGACTCCGACCACCACTTCTGAGGCCGTCATGGCTGTCGGGTAGGAGGCAGTGAAGTGAGTAGCGGGTGTGGGATAGGGGTCTGGCCAGGGGCGCATTCGGGTAGGTTTCAGTCAACTGAATACTTGTCCGTCCTGTGCAGCGACAAGTGGCAACCAAAGAGGCGTCATGAAATTTTCTGACATTGCCAAATCCTATCGCGGGAATGGGCGTTCACCGATCGGGTTACATGCCCTAGATTGAGCACCAGGGTGCAAGAGGACGAGCACGTCCCATAACCCCTTTTCGTGAACGCTCTTCCCACGATAGTTGTTGCTTGCGATCGCAACCGGCCCCTGGGTCAACAGTGGAGCGCAGGACTATGAATAAGGAGTTCGGGTTCGACTCCCAGGTCATCCATACCTAGGGTTGGGTATGGCTGGCTGACGACGGCTAATTGGTCGGAAATTGCTATATCACTCTCGCTCGTCTTTGTCGGCATTTCCTCCCTAATAAATTATGTATTCATTGGAATTCGTGCCTGCACTTAATTTATGTCGGAACCACGTTGTTTTGTGCTCTGGTATGTCTCAAAAAAGAGGATTACCATAGTACTTGTACTTGAGACGGCTGCGATCATGCCTGATCTAGCCGGCCTCGATGATGTCACGAACTGTACCTCTCCACGCGTGAAGATCCGCGGCAAACATGCACGTTGTACTGATCAGGGCTGCGTGCGGTCAGACTTTGGGTACCGGGGTCCAGGAACATTCGCACATTCCAGCATCCAATACCGAGAGTCCGTCCCCGATTGAGTAGTCCAGCTCGCATACTATTCGTCCGCACCACCGGACCAGGGTTGCGGAGAGCGTCGGTTCCCGTGGACGCCGTAGCATGGGTCGTAATACTGTGATCGGACATATCTCGTGAGGTTTCTTGGGAATTTCGAATACGGGCGGATCCCCAACGGCCGCTGGGGTTGTTTGTTCGAGGTTGTCTCCTCTAGCGCTTTGGCTTCAAAGCCTAACCACAAGACAGCGGTGGCAAGCAAACTTATTTAATGGCGGTTTACGGTCGCCATGTCACAATGCCGTCATTGGGTTTTGCGGCTGTCAGAGTGCCAGACCGCAGCCCATCGCACCCTAGTAACAATGTAGCTGCTGGCCCGCGACTGCTTATTCGTCAGACCGGGGTCTGTTTAGTTCGCAGCTAACCTTAAATGAAGATAGTCCCACTATCCGCCACCTGTGGAAGCGCCGGATAGCCAGCAGGTAAACTACCGGGCACCCCATCTTCCCGTCGGATGAAAAGTCCTTCACTACTGAGACTACCAGACGCCGTTCTACCGGGGAGCGGCTCCAGTAAGGTAGGCATCCTCTGGCCACGACCAGCAGAAATCTCATTGCATATCCAGAAGCAACAGCTTATAAAGCGATATGAGCCCTGGTCAGTGCTGACAGGACTAGTCTTTAGACGTAATTGCGTCTCAGAGATCGCTGGAATGTCCGCACACACCATTTAAACCGGCGCACGACGCTAAAAATGACAGAAGGCTGGCAGAAGCAAATATGAGCCCCTATATAAATCTTGTACGTACTGGGGAATTCGTCAAAGACACAATCTCTTGCCACAGAAACGACGCAATAAATGCCGCGAAAGGTGAGTTTGACTCTGCAAACGGAAAAAAGATTTCGTCCAGATGGCAGACGTCAAGTAGATGGCCAATACACTGTCCACCAATAACTGTCTATAGTTGTTAATGATGTTGTTAGGCCCGATCTAAGTGGTCCCAGTTACGCTGCAGACAGTACTTAACCAGGCGCAATTATCAGTACTGACGGACTCGGAGAACCCTACTAATTCATTTCTCCAGTGGTGAAGACCAAATATTATAGGTCGGGGGACTGACTCCATGTCTTAAGAAATTGTGTCAAGCCAGGTTTTGGGCGGACACTTTTCTAGTCGCCTTCACTAGTGTGGCGGCGTTGGACTTGGGGCGTCAACAGCGAACTCGCAGAGCGGGTGACGCAAAGTGCACCCAACCATCATAGCCGCCTCTGCCTTGGATGGCCTCGGGGTATGCTCGCGAAGTTGTCGCAACGAGGGTGGGCGGTCACATTCGAAACAGAGTTGGCGTATCTCAAAAGTGTTAAAGGCTTGCCGTATTCGCTAGTCCTCGTATCCATGCGCACAGCCCACTATTCAAGACCGTACAGAAGAATTACACCGAATCACAGTTGATTGTAAGAGATAGTATCTCTGAATACCTACACTGCTGACTTAATTCCTCTACACCAGGTGGGAGGTGCACTTTAAGAACGTGAAGAACCAAAACAGCCTGAAGGTGGCTGTAATTTCAAGCTTTTGGAAGAAGGATGCTGTCCAATCTGCGGAAAAAGATCCAATTTATAACAAAGCTAAAAAAGATTCCTATTGGTTAAACAGGCAAACATGTTATCATCTACATGCACAAGGGATTGACAACTCACCTGTGAATAGGACCGAGATGCGAAGTCGGATGATCGCCGGAAATCAGGCTGTATTGGGGGTGGTACGATGCTGCTCAAATTAGAATCAGTCCGAGAGGGGGGAGGGGATTTTGGGATTGATTCCGACTGTCTGAAGAGCCATAGGAAAAAAAATTTTGAAGTTTGCACAGGTCATGAAATATCACACGAGCAGGGCACAGGATAGCGTACCTGGACGACGACTAAGAGCGCTTAAAGTATGAAGAGTATTTAATCTGTTTAAACTCGGTGTGACATGGAAGGTAATGCGCGACAGTGATATGAAACGGTCTAGGGGGCGCGGAATTATGTAAGAAAGACACGATTCAAGTATACTTTGGCAGTCTATGCAACTGTGTCTTTTGCAAGAACAGGCGCGCTCCGCAGCTCTTGTGGGCGTAATGAAAGTATTAGTCCTTCGAGAACACCTCGTAGGAAGTAAAAACCGGAATTTGAGAAAGCCCTTTGACCCTCATCATATCCACTGCCCAGTAACACGAGTTTCATGAAGAAATCGTGGCTGTCTGTAGCTTGTCGACGTACGAGTCGAAGACCCATTCTTGAAAAAATGTATAAATAAACTCTTTCGCTGCGGCCACCACAATGGCCGAAGTGACTCCTGTGATAGACACGACGTGGCGATCGCCCTCTCGGGACAGGCGAGGCATGTATTTGTGGGGAAGTCTGTCAATAACAGGCTAGCGTGCGTACGAGTGGAAGGTCGCTTTACTAACCAACGCCGATCGCGGACCAGCGCGGTGAAAACGCGCCTCACCTACAGCAGTGAGACCTGGTTGGAAAGTTCTCTCAGCTGGGTTGGTCAATGCCTGCCAATGGCTGGAATGCCCGGACTGTGGTCAAACGGATTTTCAAACAACCACTGAATCAGTTACTCTGGTCCTCAGTGCGACAGTGGCAAAGGGTTGGTGAGGTTTGCTGACCAAGACCAGCTGTTTGTCGCCAGCACGTGCTATCAGCATCATCGCAAACATCTGCTGACCGTCATGCAGCTACTTAGTCTGACAGCACTCTAGTTCGCTCAAGGGTTGATAAGTGCCTGCCTGCAGACTGATAAGTGGTGTCGCGACCAGCAGCGTCTCCGAGTAAGGACACGTTTTGTTTCGCTCAACCGAAATGCCTTGTGTCAGACGTTGGTTGGGATGTCGGTGACCGGCCTCCTTATGCAGGCCAAATCGACGGAGGCAACGGTCGGTCTGCATCATTGAAGGGCACTGCCTATGAAACAGTAGAAAATATTCAACCAACAGCCTCGCAATGACCGAATTAACTTAAGAACTCCGCAGCCCAGACAACCCAGCCGGCTCCCTCAGTAAGGATTATTCCTGTCAACTTCGCAGATATGTGGATTCATATCGCATAATTTTTTCCTTCCGGAAATGAAGTTAAGACTTTATCAAATGTTTGTTCTTCCAGTCCTCGAATACTGCTGTCCTTTCTTTGGTTTAATGAACGCCTGTGATCGTAATAAAATCGAAAATGTTCAGAGGGTTTTCACCCGGAAACTGTTCTCTCAAGTCGCATCCGGTGCTTCTTTTACTCAGAGATGTCAGTTGGCGAACATCAAGTTTTTGTTGGTTAGAAGACTCGAAGCTGACCTTTGCTTCCTTTTTCGCATCAACTCTAACTCCATTCTTCCGCTCATTGACACTCTCACTCCGAGAGATCGGTCTTAGGCCACGCGCAACTCCTCCATGGTGATTCCGCCGCCTCTTTGCACTACATCTAAGCACTCCTTCTTCTTTGCTTCCAAATATGCCTTCCTTTGGAATAATCTTCCGCCTGAAATTAGGTCATCGCCTAAGTTACTGGTATTCAAGTCGAAATTACGCAAACATCTTACACCGGAAGGCATAAAGGCACTGTTAACGGTCTTAATTCCCGAACACTCAGCTTTTTGACTTCGAGAAGGGTTCTCCTGGGATTTAATGGTAGATCAAGTGGTAACCCTCAATTATGTCATTAGAAACCCGTTTTGAATTGGTTTATAAATCCACTGCAATCACTCCTCCCCTATTGCGACGATTTTCGCGGTTCTTGATGCCATCTCCCGCATTTCGACCTCATGCGGTTTGTCGACGCTCACGGCAGAACCCTCAGTATTCACCGTCTACTAGTAGTTCGGTCGTACCTCCCTTTCCCACTCCTCGGCTGGGCTCGAAGCGTACTGTGGCCGATCGCGTCTGGGTTCCTCTCGTCTGGCCTCTTTGACGCGAATAGTCTCATCCGGCATATCAATCCTGCCCTGACGATGTCAGTTCTGAATCCCGTATACAATAACACATGCAGACCAGTCCTGTCCGACCCGCATACGTACCCCTCAAGGCTGACATTCATTTCTGCTCTGACGATGTCCGATTTTAATCCGTTATACGCCGCCACACGGAGGTCATTCCTGCCCGCACTTTTGTCGTTTCCTGAGCGACAGTTTTTTTCTCCAGTAAAATTAATCCAATCATTTTTAATTCTTGAGTGGAGTTTTCTTTCACCATTCGCTCGTCATTTTGCTTAACGGACTACAAATTCAGAAACTATGAATCGCACTTTGTACAGATTCCGCCTACCTCGTCTGAAATTCGCATGTAAATTTATTTTTACTTGCTTTGATGGGACCCCGATGGATCTTTAATAAAAAATTATTATTATTATTATTAGTTAGAGAAGAGAGCATGAACGGTTGGGTCGAAGTAGCGATCATCATGAGTCAGGCCTTAGACGTCCGCCCAGTTATTGGTGGGTTTTCCGCCCTCAGTGCCTCTGTTTGCGATGCTAATGGTAGCTTTATTGCTGACAAGAGGACCAAGGCCAAATATTGGCGTGACCACTTGGAGTGCCTTGTTAACTTCGATGACAAACGCACCATCCCACTCTTCCTTCTTTACAGCGGAATTTTACAATTCTCAAGTCAATGAAGTGATTCATGACCCCCCCCCCCCATGGATGAGATTGCTGATTCGATGCTGAGACCGTGAAGCAGATCTGGGAGGACCGCAACCGTGCCGAAGTCCGAGTCTTGCGTCTACTCTTCGACGTCTTGGTTACATGTAGCCGGGCGTGCATAGGCAGATGACATCCGGCCTGATGACTGGGACTCTGATATTCTCGAGTGTTTTTTGAGAAGAAAAGACGAGTTCTATGGGATTTCGGTCGCTCAAACCATTATGACACTTGCTTGAATCAGGGTGGTGGTACAGTTTAGTCTTCTAGACGATAGAGATAGCTGGACTGCGTTCTGACCCAGTGAAATGATGGACTTGTCAGGCAGCGCGTCTCAGCACTCTAAAATACTTTGATGTCGTCGAAGAAATAGAGGACGCAAATTCCTGTAGGCAGTCTGGCTACACATATGGTGGTTGCACTTTTCAGCAGCGTATGGGGATGTGTAAGACAGGTTTTCGTGATGTGAGTGCCTCGCTTGAGAGGGTAGGAATACCGTGTAACGCAGACAACGTCCGACTCAATATTACCACCGTGAAAATAAAGAGTACGCATCGCCAGTAATTGTATGCCTATGTTTCTGTGAGTGCGCACGTTCCGGCCAGCAACACGGATGCTCTGTTATGCTGAAGAAAAGCAGGTGCAATATCCGACACCTGACTCACTAGTGAAGGTCAGGACGCATAGGTCTTAGCGAATATCGTATTCCGTATCTTGTGACAGGGACAGAGTGGCGTCAGGCTCGGATGGACGCCAGTGTGCTGTCATTAGAATGATTTAAAGTGGATTCCAATTCATGTCGGTTGAAAGACAAACACATGCGGGAAAGATGAGGGAGCGGGGCGAAGCGCCTAGTCAGTGTCACCTGATTTCATCCGCAGCCAGATCGCGTCTCTGCCCGCCTTCCTCATTGTAAGCTCACGGACGCGCTTTTAGGCATTTATGGCTCTTGGAAAGTTGCCAATTGGCGGTATGGTCGGATACGATGCAAACAGGAGGTTTGAATGCACGAAGTTTGGCTAAGTGGAGGAGAGCAACCAAACATTTGAGATGAAACAGAGACAGAGACGAATGCTGAGTCAACTGCGGCGCCCAAACACGTATCTATTTGTCCTCATCGGGTCTTGTTGGCAGAGCATGATGTGAACGAGAGAGGGGAGCGAAACCGACGCGATGCATGTCTTCCCCCACGCGTAAGGTATTACTGTTCTGCTTGAGTGGTGACGCTCATCGTACAGCACGAACGAATTACCGAGAATAGTCAGAGGTATGCTGATAGAAGCGAACAGGCGAGTTCCAGGAAGCAGTTCAGAAGAAGAAGAAGATGCGATCACTGGAACATGAAATTTATTGGCCTGACGTTTCGGATTCCACTCGAACCCATCACTAGACACGTCTCTGATGATGGGTTCGAGTGAGAATCCGAAACGTCAGGTCAATAAATTTCTTGTTCCAGTGATCGCATCTTCTTCTTTTTCTAGTCAGAGATACCCCTAGAACAAACATAAAGGGCTTTTGAGAAGTGGAACAGATAAACACCTAAGCCGAGTGACACCTTCTACGAGGGCCTATGACTGAGGGGTCGGGCCAACAAAGTCGTTGAAAGGCGATTCGACTCGGAAATTTAAAGGCGGTATGGAAGAAAGATATGCACTAGGCAGAAGTAGGCACCCTAGATACAAACGCTGCAAACGGCGTTGTCACGCGTGCGCGTCATCTGGTGGATTCTAGGTGAATTACTTCGGAAATCCTGCTTGCTGTATCAGATTTGGTAGATTCCAGACGTTGCAGTAGGTTGGGCGGGTAACTTGACCCAAATGTGATTAAACTCGCGTCGTCCGGCGGGGCCTCGTAGCTCGAGTGATTAGAGCGTTGGCTGTACTAAAGCCTTCCCCTTACTGCGTGGGTTCGAATCCCACCGAGGCGCCGAGTTTTTCACAGTTGGGTCAGTATGAATTATTCAAAATCTGTCAAAATATCAATGAATGGGAACTAATAATTTTGCTTTCAGACCAGATTATTTTTCAGAAAACTTTATGCAGGAAAGTAGCATGTGTGCGCAAGTCAAGGATAGAGAGGAAGATGGGCGACAACAGAGACTTACTTCTTCGAGAACAAATTTTTGAATCCACCAAAAAAACTGCTAAGGCTGTTAATTTGTTGTTGACTCTGCTTCTGAAGTTCATTAATTTCCTTGATGCGAGCCTCAGTGCGAGATAACTTTTCGCCCTGCTCATTGAGTTCATCCAGAGTGCCCAAACCAACGCGTTCCGAGTTGGCTATACTTGCAAGTGCCCGCTGCTGGCTTGCAAGGGCTCTGGATTGTGGCGAATTAATGGACATCTAAAATCAATAAGACACTTAAACGACAAGCGCAGTTGCGAGGAAATTGACTCTACGGAAACCATAGTGGCAGAAATTGGGGTAATTTACGACTTAAAACAAATATGTGGAGGTTGGGCAGAGGGAGAGTGCGCGTTTTCAAATTGAGTAAAACTGTAAAAAGTGAATGTAATGAATGATTTCTGCGTCGGTCTGACGCAGTGCATTTTAGCGACAAGCCCCGACATAGTTTCCCATAACATAAAAGACAATCTCGACAAATTTTATAATAACAATGTGAAAAGTCAAAGGTGTACAGCAGTACTGTTCTGTAGAAGTCAAACAGTCGGAGTATCTCTTGAAGACAGATTTTAGTCCTAACTATCTGGAAGGCAATAAAAGGGCCGCGAGGCTGCCGCAATCTCGATGCGCAAGAGCCAAGGACAGCGGAAAAGAACCTAGCCTGAACACATTTCGGATAAAGCGAACAAAAGCCAGTCACCCGACACCGACCTCAATTCCGTAATTGCCATATTCCAGTGACATCATATGAAGAATCTTGGACGGGATTGGTGTACAAGTGTCCCGCAAACCTTCCAACATGCTGACACCATAAATTGGCAGCATAAAGGCAACCTGATCTACAATTTCAATTTTTGTGACAGGCATAAGTTGTATCGGCGAAACCTGCTATTCTTCTGACGTGATGCATTCTAAAGCAGAAGATGCCTGTTGAAAACACCGAAAACTGTCATAAAGACTGAAGGACTCTTTAGCTATAGTCCTATATGTTCCCGACACGGAACAATCGGTAGACTTAACCGATGCTGAGTTATTTTCTCCGGACATGGGTAAGGGGAACGCAATAAAAAACTGGTTGTCGAGACAGTTTTCATCGCCAAACACATTACGGCGTGTGACGAACAGAACTGTGTCTCGTACTTGATTTGAGACGTTCTACTGTAGGATGGCTAAACTCCATCCACACTTGCAACGTGATGGGTCTCGATTTCTGGGGTGAACAGGAAGTACCAGATCCTCGTAAGTGTACTCTAATAAACCAATTTGTTTCTGATAGTCGATATTTGAATCGGAAGTTATTTCTCAGGTGATTAAGAAATAATGCCCACATCATTGGTATTTGAGACCCATACAATTTTTCTTTGGGTAAGACGGCACAGTAAACGCATGTGACCACAAAAAGAAAGCCTGTTGTCCAATAACAACCGATAGCGAGTCGATGTCCTCCACAGGACGCGACAAGTGCATATTCAAGTGTCATTCGTGAACGTGATGACGCCACACCGAAAATCACTGGTTACTGATTTTAAGCGCGTTGCCACTAGGAGTCACTGCTGTTTGAGTTTGGTGAACGGTCGTACTATCTCGATATACTGCTGTAAATTTTCCTAACAGTTTAACATATGGATGACGTCTTTGCATTTGTTCATCAGGGGTCGCAAAGACATTGAGAAGACAAATGAGTAGGAATCTTGGAAAAAATGTACCGAAATGTAATCGATGACGTTCACAGGCATCGTAAGTTCTTTAATATGCATTTCGATTCATTATGCAAAGGTACGCTATACTCCGGTTCCTGCAAAGACGAAAGGATCATCTCGTCAAGCTCTAATTTCAATGGATGTGTCAGATCTTGCAGGAAGCCAGGCTCCAGTGTGCCGAACCACGCTGACGTGCATATGTCCGCGTTGTATGTGCATTTTGTGATGTACCCGTCCGGATTTTAATTTAACAAGTTAAGAAAGGAAACGCTTACGAAGAGTGCTAACGCTGTAAATTGGCTGGATTGTACACCGGAAAGGTCAGATGCATCGAGGAGGACCGGAGGTACAGAGAGGATGAAGACTCAACAGGCGACCAATATATAGCGAGAGATTTTACCGTTGTCGCCTGTAGCCTAGGACTTATGGCAAATTCTCCACTAGACAGCCTACACCTCGTTTGCCTATTTGTAAAGAGCCTGCTACAGTCGTTAGTTAAATGCCGCTGTTCTAAACTTACCAGCCACATGGAACTACACAATACTTAGGTTTTCCGGGGCTGTTAAAATAAAAGACCGAACGCAGACATTAAGCTCATGTTTGCTAACTGGATCTTCTCAACGAGGTAGAAGCTTAGACCACTTAAAATCATAGAAATGTAGAGTGTGAACCATTCGTCTTGAGACTTACGAGCATTATGGCCATTTGTAAGCGCTCCCACTCTCAGTTTGCCTAACCAAGGTCCTAACAGGTCATCACAAAGTATACACGCAACCAAAACGATACACTAGCCCAAATGCTCGGTTTTGACGGTCTGTTTACCGTGCAATTACGTGCAGTCCTTAATCGGCTGTAAGGCTATCACGGCAGTACATATACATAAAAGTTATGTAGAATGAGAGAGATTGAGTTACTATATTGAACAAAACAGAAGGTTGCACTCCACTTGAAAGAATAAGACCAGGTTCAATATAAATCTGGAAGGCTATACTTGATTTAATGTAGTGACTATGAATAGTACGTAATATTATTACCGTACCGAATTTTGTGTGTTTTCATGAAAGCCCCTATCATATGGATTTCCAGAGGCTGAAGGGCGTCCCCATGGGACCACATCCTGGTCAAAAGGATTCCTCGACATAGCCTCTGGAAAGCAAGAAGGTTATAACGACCGCCCTGGTGAATTGAAGGTTTAAAGAAACCTTGGTCTGCAAAAGTAATAAATTTAATCGAAGGCAAATAATATCCCGTTTCGCGATTTGCGAACTATTGACAGCAAACGATCGAAATACTGGAAAGTAATGTTGCTTTCTTAATAAAGGACAATGTCTATCGGGAAATACTTTTTTATCCAGTTATATAGTCGTCATTGTTATCAACCACTCTTCCTCAATCTGGAGCTAAATTTCCGATTTTCGCATTATAGGAGGAAGTCTGTTGTGACGTAACGAAGTTTGAGAAATCAGTTTCACCATTAAGACGTTTCGAAACTTTTTCTCTCCAGGAAGTGTCGCAGAGATCTGCGCGAATGATAATCAGTTGGCGCACAACCAAGTATAAGGGCAGATTAAGGGAAAGATCTTACCCTAGATTTCGGACTCCTTTCTGGTTGTTTCTGACCGAATACATTCTCGTTGGTATACAACAGAATGACGCCATTTCCATTGATAAGTTCTGGGCATTTAACGACATGTCTTTGAAATAAACATTCTAATTGCTGACAATAAAGGTCTGCTCACCGATCACGTTATGGAACACACTGGCTTCAGTGGGCGCTTCTTCGCTCTCGTACAGACGCGGTGATGACCGACGGGACGAAGAGACTGTATTTGAGTTGTTGAGACGTTAGTCTTCCAACCAACAGATCAGGGGATCGAGCCTCAGTGGTTGCAGGAGCTGGGTTTGGTATGGCTGGTTGATGGTGACTAATAGCCAAGAAATGGTCATTCTCGCCTACCTTGTCCTTGCCTGTAATTTTATTCTGTCCGCTGTTATGTTTTACTTAGCTACAGTAGCTCAATTTGATGTATGCCTACCATAATAAGACTTCCCTGGATGTGGGCCTGATTTCGACGTGGACACCGATTTCTGGCCTGCAGAAAACCATTTACATTTGCGTTTGTTATTAATAAAAATGATTCTTTTCTCATTTCCACTGAAAATTCGTCGATGAAATGGTTCCCTTATATGCTTCACTTAAAGTCACAAATTGTGGAACGTTGAACTTCGTTTTCAGTATCGAAAGATTGTGGGACCCAAACTCGTCCCCACTGTACGTCCGTATCTATTGAAGATCAATGCAAACAAATACCACGCTGAAAGTATCGCGCGTTTGGCTGCCCTTTGACACTGTGACGATGGTTTAAGGGAGGGCTTCATTAGGAAGCCGAGGTCCTTCTGTTCCTTAACACTTGAAAGGCCCTGCCCATTAGGGAGGTATTGGAATGATTAATCCTCCTTTCTAGTCTTTTTGGTGCGGAGTCACAGGACGCGCATTTGACCATATTAAACTTCAGGAGCCAACGAGCTGACCAAATGTTTAGCTGTTTGAGACTCTCTCGAAGCGCATACCTGTCTTCGTCAGATCTTATGGCTCTCCACACCTTAAGAGAATCAGTAAACGTGACAGCGTTTCATCCCAGGTCGATGACGCAGTCGTTAATGTAAACCATGAAAAGATAAAAAAAATAAATGGGTTATTTTATTGAACGACCCTTGGTGGTCCACTTATATCAAGTAAAATACATTTTTAAGCAAATTTTAAAACAAGTAGACAGATTCTATACAGTATTCAGTTCACGATCCCAGAATAAGTAGTCAGATACTTAAACCGGACAGTGAACAGTGAAAAAACTCCTTATTAAAAAGACAAAAGGAATATGAATGGGTTAGCTTTTAAGGACAGAAAAACTACCACTCATGAAAGGGTTAATAAGCGGGCCGAACAAGGCCAGACTGTGCATGGTATTGTATAAGGAATTCAAGACAGAAATCGTCACTGCAGAATTCCTAACCCATACGAGTTTCTCAGCCTCGAAGCAGCAAGATAAGATGAACCAAGCCGCGGTCGGTCACAGTCCGCTTAGGGTCCAGCCGATGAGGGGACAGTAAAGACTTGGGCAGTCATTAATGCGTAGAGGGGAGAATACGACCCTGAAACCTCTTCGCAGACGCATTAAGCTATTTTCAAATGACGAAAACAGGAGATCCTGCCATGATCGTCAACAGACCGCTTAGAGTCGAAATACGGATTCAACATCAAGAACAGCGAAAATAATGGATTGGAGGTGAGAACCAAATTTCTCAGAGGCCAGCGCGGATGTCTGGTGAGTGTCGGCGATCAGAGAAACTGGGGAATCTTAGAACGTCAACGTCAACCTAGCCTCGATACTAATTTGAGAGTATTTGTCAGGAGGGATATCACATTCTTTGGGGGACACAACGTATGAACTAAAAGGTCGAAAAAAATTAAAATTTGTGATGAGGGGTCCTGGGAAGCTAAACTAGGCATAAAAGAATGGAATGTAAGCGGATATGGAAATTTATTGGCAGCATCCCAAATTTCCAATGGCCCTTTTTCAGGGCCGTAGAGAAAGTTGTCCGGGAAGGATGAGGAAAATAAAAGTTTGATCGAGTCAGTGTTCAGATAAAGGCGCAACCTTCATTTAAATGCATGCAGACCGTCTGATGATCTTATATTTATTGGAAGGTTATTCCAAAGGAAGGTATGCTTGAAAGCGAAGAAGAAGTAGCGTTTATGTGTAGAGAAATTCTGAGGAGGGATAATCAAGTAAGAATTACGAAGACTGTATGGCGAATAACAGGGGTAAAGCCTGAAATCTGAGGTAGATCAAAAACATTGCTTAAGGCAAAAAAGGAGATAGAAGCCTGTTTCTAGTCTCCGTATCAATCGGACTTTTAGGTTAATTAGCTGGCATCCAACTGAGTAGGAAATATTTTGATGTTCCGTACGTATGAGTCTTTGAAAATTTTCAATTTTTTAACGTCTGGCCTCATTCATCAAACCAAAGTATGGGCAATAATACACGAGAATGGGAAGTATAAACATTGTGTAAAGTCTGAATTTACCTTCTGGAAGATAGAAATGGTAAGGAATATAGTCACAAATTTGGGCAGTTTTGGCTGTAATTCTGTCAGCGTGTGGCGAGAGATCAAGATCATTTCTGTTGCTTAAACCTAGATCATTGATGTTGGTACTTTCAGTCATTTGGGTGCCTTGAATAATCATTAGTTGGGGCAAAATAGCGGGTCCAAAACACATACAGCGACATTTAGACGGAGAGAATTCCATTAGCCATTTTGAACTCAACGCCGAAAGAGCAAGAAAGGCGGCATGGATTTGCTACAGACAATGAATGGCCATAGATTTATTGAATGAATATACACATTTGAGGTCATCAGCATAAATAAATGATTGAGAATGTTTAACTTTCCATGAGATATCATTTATCTAAAGCAGGAACAAGAGGGGACCTAAAGGGATAATTTGTGTAGGACACCACTTACAATAGGGCTCTCATTGAAAAATGAGGATCTGACTAACCGTTTGTTTACGATTGGAAGGTATGACTAAATAAAGTCAATAAGAGGGTGCGGAGTTCCAGAGCTTCTAATTTAATTAGAAGTTTTCCATGTAGCACTTTATCAAAGGCTTTACTAAGATAAAAATAAATAACGACAACAGACAAATGATCATTACGAAGAGAAGTTAGTGGATTGAGAGATGATCAATGACACGTTTCACATGAGCGATCGGGCAAAAAGTCGAGTTGGAAAGGGCCATTAACTTGACTGTTTATGCAAAAGTCCGAAATTTTTTGGCGCTATTTTTTAAGGATCTTGGGGAGAGAAGACGTTTTATGGATAACTCGATAGTTTTGAACATGAGAACGACAGCCAGGTGAGGGACGGTGGAATGGAGGGAGTTAGCTTTAGGCTTATAGGAGGTACCTATCCTAAGATTCCTTTTAAAACAAGTGACATAAAGCCACAAAAATTTCTGCATTAGTGTAAGAAAAGGTAACCGCGTCAGACCAATGGTTCCAGAAATATGTTGGTTAATACTTTGTTTGTGAGATCTATATGTAGGTGGACTCCAATTGTGCTTATCGTCATCAAAAAGAAAAGCAGAATGCAACAGTGAATAAGTACACGGTCACTTTAGAAGAGTTCGTGTGTGAAATCAACGAAAGGTGGATTGACGTCATTAGCAAAGATAAATTCTATAATGCAGCAATCTCCTGCTGGTGTGTTCGAAGGCCATCATCGTTCAGAAAAGTCGAAATCTCAGCAATTAATATAACGTCAAAAGCAGATTTCAAAACCGTTTGCGAAATTTCGCGAAGCTATACATCATTTTTGAAGGATGGACTTGTAGGATTGTAGGTGTAATTAAGAGTAACCTGTGTTCGCGACGAGGGGATTAGAGATACGAGGCAGAAAATTCCAGAGAACGGGGGAGCACTAAGTGCCTGCGGAAAGTGCGGTAGGTCATTTCATAATCCTGCCTCAACCTAATCATTACTGCGAAGGTTTTCGTGGGTGGCTAAATAGTAACCTCAAGAAAGAAATCAACAGGAAGCACAAATTGTGGAGAAAATATTGCGTCACTGGGCAAGTTGAATATTTTAACACCTACAAGACATAGAGGAACAAACTGAGGAACCTGATCATGAAAACGCGACGGGAATTCGAGAAGACATTGCTACAAAAAGCAACGCAGAACCCAAGATTACTCTACAGCTACCTCCGACGAAGTACAAGATACAGGCATCAAATCCCATTAATAAGGACTACTGATGGCGTTGATATTGCCGTTAGTAGGGATAAAGTTGCGTATTTTTCACAGTTCTTCCAATCAGTCTACACAAACGAGACAAGGTTCCTTCACCCTCCACAGAAGAACTGCCGACCCCAAGTGTCAGTGATATACTCTTCTCAGAAGGCATTGTCCGAAAAGAATTAGAAGCATTGAACGAATCGAAGTCGCCAGGACCAGACGAGATTCCACCCAAGCTTCTCAAGGAACTTGTCAGTGAGCTCTCTGTGCCTTTGTCGATGTTCTTTCAAACGTCATTTGACACTGAAACACTTCCTATCAATTGGAACCTGGCGCATATTACTCCGCTACACAAAGGAGGTAACAGGGCAGCGACGACAAATTACAGGCCCATAAGCTTGATATGCATTCTCTGCAAAGTTATGGAAAGGATCATAAAGAGTGAACTGATGCAATTCCTTGAAGTTCACGGCCTGCTATCGAACTGCCAACATGGGTTCCGAAAAGGAAGATCCTGCACGACAAACTTGCTGCAGTCTCTCCAGAGCTGGACCCGAGCTCTCGACGACAGGCACGCGGTCCACATGGTCTTCATCGACTTCCAGAAAGCGTTCGACACTGTGCCACACCAGAGCCTCTTACACAAACTTAAAAAATCGGATCAGTGGTCACTTCCTTAAATGGATTGAAAACTTCCTTTTGGGTGAACAGCAGGTTGTCTGCATCGGTCGGGGAAAATCAGACCCTTCTATGGTCGATAGTGGTGTCCCCCCGGGTTCAGTACTAGGACCCATTTTGTTCCTTATCTACGTTGACGATGCCGCAATAGCTTTAGACTGCGAAGTAGCAATGTTTGCCGATGACATGAAGATATGGAGTGTAATTCGGGGTCCTGTCGACGAAGACAGACTGCAGGTGAACCCGAATCGGTTGGAGGAGTGGTCAAAGCGTTGGCTCCTGTGGTTCAACGTTGCCAAATGTAGCATACTTCGCCTAGGCAACACAGCCAGATCCGCCAGCACAAGAGACTACTTTCTGGGCGGTGCAGCCTTAAAAGAGGTCGAAGCCCAAAAGGACCTCCGTGTGCTGACGACCAGTTCCCTAAATGCATCCGCCCACTGCTCGAGAGTGGCAAAAACCGCAATGTCAGTACTGTACGCCATCAAGCGTGCGTTTATGGACTTTTACGAAGATGTTTTCTCAAAAACATTCGGAACATTCGTCCGGCCGCATTTAGAGTACGGCATACAAGCCTGGAGGCCGTGGGCGGTTGAGGATCAAAACTGTCTCGAAAGAGTCCAGAGGCGAGCCACGAATATGGTTAGGGGTCAAAGCTCCTTTCCTTATGCAACCCGCCTAGTAAATCTAAACATCTTTCCTTTTAGTTACAGGCAACTTCGGGGTGATCTCTTGCAAGCCTTCCGCATTGTAAAGGGGTTGGATTGCAGTCTGGCCTTCGAGGACTTTTTTGAATTTGCTACCACGACCAACCTAGGAGGACACACGCTAAAACTGCGCACTCAACAGGCAAGGCTGGATGTGCGGAAGTTCTTCTTCTCTGTTCAAGTGGTCAAACCATGGAATGCCCTTCCCGCAGATGTTGTGATGTCGCCATCTATACAAAGTTTTAAAAAGAATCTTAACATATTTATGTTCCGAAATGTCCAAGAACGATGAGAAGTAGAGCTCACCCCATGTAACTCGTTGTCTTTTTGTCCTACCATTATGGGCGTGTTTGAACTATTTCAGTCCAGAACATTTATCCGTATACCACACATTTTTTGCGTTACAAATAGGGTACACAAAGGCTTAGGCCTCTTTCCCTCAATAAACTGAACTGAACTGAATTGGACTACCCAGCTGTCCAGGATGACAGACATCATTTTATGAATATCTCTGTGGGATCTTCACAAAATTATTGCGATCCACGGCTTCGAAGGTCTTTAGCAGATTGGGGCATTTCCTCTACAGCTGGTGAGCAGCAAACATCACGGCTGTTATCCTACGGTGCTGTTGTAATCGTCATAGACCTTCCGAGACGATTCCATACTTCAGGTGACAAAACGGGAACTAGTATGTTCAGTTTTCGCACACGCTGCATAGATGATTTCCGTTTGTCCTTAAGTTTGGCTCTACAAGTGAAGCAAAACCCTGTTCTGTACGGGTTTTTGGACTTTCTGAATAATCTGCCTCGGTTTTGCCTGTGAGGTTCTCTACGTGCTTGAATGCTACTGCTGTTCTTGCTTACTCAAAACCCTTGACCACACTTCACCCTCGTGTTGGCAGTCCTTCATTTATGGTTGAGGATTTTGGCCTCTTTCTTTCCACTTTCTCTAAAGAATTACAGAATCTCACATTAATGTCCGTTTAGTATGGAATGCAACAATATGCACGATGTTTAATCGTACAAAAGTATAGATACGGTACAATACCGCCATTCTTAAAATATGGGCGCAAACTTGTTTCCACGTTTTGGTAAGGTAGGTTTAGTCATTCTGCTTATTCTTAAATCCCATCGGCATGTGTTTCCTTAAAAAATGTGTAAAACTATACTTATTTAAAACTATGACTATCGTTTATGTAAATAGCATCTGATTTCTATCTCGACGTCTTCGTCATGCCGATATCGGCATGAAATAAAATAAAAAAACAGCTGTGCCTGCGCTATTGCATGACGATAGGATTACTTTCGGCCCTAATTTTTATGTGCATAAATCATAAGAACCTTTTCTGATTTGCCGCAAACATGTTTATTATACGCTTCTTTACCTTTTGTCATTTTATATAAAATGATAACCAGCCTCCATATGGATGCTGATTGTAGCCCTGCATATTTTAGCTTCCCGGAGTAATTCAAACTGTTATATTAACTTTATTTGTCACACTGAAGAGCCCCTATTTTAACTCGTAAGCAGTCTGATTTAACATTCAAAAAGTCAAAATTATACCTATATACATATAATTCTGATAAAGTATTCTCTGATTTAACTTATAAACCTAAAATCTAAAAAAATGATCGCTGGAGCATTATTTTTTGCAGTTACTCCTTGCTTATGTGCTCGGCATATAATTTATTTCTGTAATGTGTGTTGGGATTTACCGCGATCTCATTATTTCGCCGCCCGTCCAGTCAGTCAGTCAGTCAGTGTATTTGAGGGAAATAGGCTTACGCCTTTGAACTCCCTATTTGTACATTAAAAAATCGATAAACAAGCAAAAATGTGAAGAAATTACAGCATTAAGTGAATGCATACATTGATTCACATATGTCACTGATCACATGGCTAAAAAGTCACATAGTCCGCTTGTTGCTGCAGCATATATCTGTGAAGGCGGCATTTAAATGTCTCCACAGATTGAGACATAACAACCGTCTCGGGCAGGTTATTCCACGGTTCCACGACACGGTTGGAGAAGAAATATCTTCTCACATTCAGTCTACCCTGTAGCACACGTAGCTTGAAGGGATGTCCCCGGAGGTGAGTTGTAGTGGCGAGTTGGAAAAATTCATCGCGCCGAAGGGCACAATCCAAGCCGCGCAAGATACGGAAAGTTTGTATCATGTCTCCGCGCAACTGCCTATAACTCAGAGGATAGAGATTAAGGTTATTTAAGCGGATCTCGTATGGCAGTGCACTTTAACCTCTTATTAGTTTTGTTGCTCGTCTCTGCACCCTTTCGAGCAGATCGTAATCCTGATGCGTCCACGGTCTTCAGGCCTGAATTGCATATTCGAGATGGAGCCTTATAAACGTGCCGAAGACTTTGGTGAAGCAGTCTTCATCGAAAACTACGAATGCCCGCTTGATGGCATATAGCATTGAGGTTGCGGCCTTGGCCGCCTTACAGCATTGTGTAGAAGGCTTTAGGCTGTCTGCAAGCCAAACTCCGAGATTTTTATGAGTTTCTGCTTCTCGGAGTGGCATTCCGTTCAGATGGTATTGCCGCGTATTAGGGGTCTGACTTCCGAGGCGCAGAATGATGCATTTGTTCAAATTGAAGGACAAGAGCCATCTGCGGGACCACTCGTCCAATCGACAAAGATTTTCTTGGAAGTTGGTCTCATCGGCAGCATTCTTGATGACTTTCCAGATTTTTATGTTGTCCGCAAACATGGCACAATCACAGTCCAACCCATCTACACAATCATTGATGAACAAGAGAAAGAGGGTTGGTCCGAGCACCGAGCCTTGTGGGACCCCACTCTCTATGAATGTGCACTTCCATAGCTTTTTGTGAAAACGATCTACTGTTTTGTGTGGGATTTCAACCTGTTCAGTTTATATCGTATATTTTTTCTCTGCAATATTTACCCTTTAAATGTCATATGGCATCGCTGGGGACGGGAGTTTTTAGCGATTCCGGCCGAAAATACAAGAAATAAAGGGCCGAATGACAAGAAGTATTCAAAATATAATTAAACAATACCTGTGCAGAGAAGATTGGTAAGTCTTTGCGCAAGAGCTGAAATTCTTCAAAAACGATTATTAGTTCCTTGCATGCCATGGCCTGGAGGTGACAGCTAACTATCACCTCCAGACCATAGCATGTGTAGTATATGTTGTTTTTTCCTTGTCCCTAGAAGCTGCTGTTTGTTGAAAGCTTTCAAGAAACAGCAACTTCTACGGACAAGGAAAAAACAACATATATTACACATATGCTTTACATTAATCTGGTCAGGATTCGAGCCGCTGAGTAGAATAGACTGGACAACGAAATTGTACTGTAAAGCTACCCAGGAAATAATTTTGAATAGATGTGTGATTATATCTCTGTCTCTGTTAGTAAGAGACAGAAGACAGTATGTACGGATACGCGAAAAGGTGGTGCGTAACCTAAAAGCATGCTGTCTTGGTGGTCTCCCTTTGAATTGTGACATTAAACGCAAGCGATGCTTGTTGTCAAAGTCTGGGAATTATTTCAGTATAAATTATCTGAATAAGGGTGCAAAAGAATTTAGAAACGCCATTCACGGGAGGCTACAAGATGTGTTGAATCTAAGATCGAGACAGCAGTAAACCAGTTCCATAGGTATTCAGTCTTAAAAAGACCCAAAACAGCGCAAAATATATGGTCTTGACAGTTTTTACAACAAAGCTGCCAAATGTGTCGTTGAGTAGAAAAAAAACTTTTGCCATTCGGGAATAGGAACATAACGATTGGTAAGCAGATGGCAGTTCAGTAGACTTAGTTGCGTGGTTTCCAGGAGAAGTCCGAGCCTCAAGCATATCTTCTGTCCTTTTTTGTCACTCTTCCCACTACCTGTTAATCAAGAAAGTCCTAATCATAACTCATTTCCAGGATAATGACAGAAATGTGGAACATCGCGCTACCCTTCTGTACCATTTTTCTATGCCAAGGTATTTGTAAACTGGACCCGTTTTCCGTCTAAGCCGTTTAATTTCGGGGTCAGTTACAATAAAGTACCTGATAAAAAAATTAAAAAATCCGACTGTTTATCTGAATTTGGTTGGCGCTACATCCGCATGGTAGTTAAAGTCTATATATTATACCCATGATAAACTCCGCATCATCGGGCTGTAGTCCCTTTATTTCCTATCTGGCTACGGACAGAAAGTGCCAGAATTTTCACAGGCCCTTCATCTCGCTACTATGGGGCGAGGACGAAGGCACCAGTTAACTCGTGCTAGAAAGTATTGACCTTTGTCAAATGGTTGCGAAGATGCGGTTCTCTTGTGACCGAGCCTCCGGACTGCTGAACTGCGTTTTGATCCCTTGGAGGAGCGTCTAAATGCCGATCCATTTGAACATCACCGGAGAGAGTTGCTGTGATGTCCCAGAATCTGGATTTTGTTGCTGGCTTTCCTGTAAAATGTGACACAGAGTTCGCCACTGAAGTATGCGCAGTTATTAAAGTGCTAGAACTTCCGCGGCGCAGGACCAATCGACAATAGTTTAACGGCTTTTTTGTCATTATCATTCTTATCGTCACCATCCCCAGACGTCCTAATGTGTGCCGAATAAAGGACCAAGGCTCCACTAGACCGGGTTCTGAACTGGACGTGGATGTGCTGACCAGATAGTCCATGCATCATGGGGCACTGGGCTGGTTATGGAACGAGGCGGTATACGGAAAAGCAGTATTGTCTGGATTAACACCTACCATCACTGCACCAGTGCTCTAGTTCTTGCACACAAGAAGCCCTCAAAACCATTTTATATTTGATCGGGTGTTTTTGAGGGATACGCACTGGCGTTTTACGCATTTAACTGCATCATCGGCTAGACTCCTGAGGATACTTAATACAATTTTGACAGAGTCAAACTGCGAAGGCTAGCTGTACTTGTACTTGATACAGCTGCGATCATGCCTGATCTAGGCGGCCTCGATGATGTCACGAACTGTACCTCTCCACGCGTGACGATCCGCGGTAGCAGATCTGGACAGCTTAACCCATTCCCTTCGCCAACGACGGAGACCGAATACCGAAGGTCCGAGAACCACCTCCATGTCTTGACGGACTGTGTCGAGCCAGGTTTTGAACTGACCCCCTCTTCGACGCCTCCAATGGAGCAACGGTGCCGGATCGAGGGCAGTAACATTGAGCTCCTGAGGTGGACGACGAAGAACATGTCCGAACCACCTCAGTTGTTTTTCTTGGATGGCCTGAGTTATCCTTTAGATGTTGTCGCAACGAGCGCGGACTGTCTCATTTGAGACGGTCAATAGCTGCAAGATAAACGGACTTTCGGGTCTACCGAATAAGGGTCAAGGAAAACGCAGCGATGAAAACCTTAAACTTGTTTGGATAACAGTCACAAAAAACCTCTGTCCTTGCGGCATTACGACATAGTAAATGTCGCCCACACGCTAAAAGGACGCCAATCCAGCTGTTCAGCACAATTCTAGAACTATGGATTGATGTACTGGCGGTGTAGGTGGTGACATACAGGTTCTCAATCCACTGTGTGCAGGAAACCCCCTCTACCCAAAGCCATTATCTTTTCGACGGGAAGATAGGGCTGATCGACCCAAAACCCGCTTAGGATAGCCTATCAGTATATCGAGGTGATTCCCAGACATCTAATATTCGGTTTTGGCCGAGTGAGACGAGATTGAAATCATATCATCAGATCTACTGATTCAGATCGTAACGCATTGGAAGTCACCATAGTAAACGTCATTGTCACCTTTCTTATCAGAGTAGATCATCATCGCAACAGTGAAAAGTTAAAATATGGTTCTTTCCCTTGGAATCTGAAATGAAGCCTAGGTACAATTCGACGAATGATCCCCCTTTTCTTAGGTAAAACAGTTAACTGAGATAGTGCGCTTTCATCATGTTTGGTGCGCGCTGTTCTTATGCTACCGTAGGCTAGCTTTGGCTGAATTAAATTCTTCATTTTGTTTATAAAGTCTCCAAGAAATTTAGCTGCTTTAAATGTTTAATAACCAGATCTCCCTAAATAATATTTTGATGTGCGTAGTTCCAATCTATATTAAAAACTGCTTCACTTTGTGTCTTTTATGAATGGGGAATTTGTACAAAGTACATCAACGAAAGAATTACTTAACGTATTAATCAAGGTGCATTTTGTTTGAAAATAAAAATGTTGACGGTAGGACTGCAGATATTTTCATAAAATTTGCCCCTGATAGGAACGTCTTCATTAAAGAACTACAATATCCGACATTTTTGAGGTAAGGCTCACTTAAGCGGCAAAAATGGAAATGAAAATGTGTCAAACGCCCTCATCTAACTAAAATAGCAGGCCTATCAGCAGATTGGGGGGACATTCTCATGGTTCGAGATGAGATGATCAGAAGTTAACCGCAATACCGTGGTTAAGTGGCCCACTGGCCTCGCGTTTGTTTCATTAATCTCACACGAACAAACGGTTACCAGGCTCGAGTCGGTATACTGAGCAAAACATATTTCCGAAACTTTGAGTATGGCTTGTCGGAAAAACGGCGGACATAATTACTGGTGACTAGGTTGGAACTCTGATGGGAAACATTATTTCTACTGCAAATCAGTCAATGTATCTACCCAAAGAATACCCCAAGTATAACGAATTTCAGATTGTCTTACATGCTTGATTATCCGTAAATGTACACTAAGTGGCCTTACTCATGAAATGTCAACCGAAATTTCGAAATGCATTTTCGTTTCGAAAAGATTAATTAAGTAGGGTTGTAAAACTAATCAACCAACAGCAGACTTTCATAGTAATTCAGTTGTCGCAGGATGCCGGCTTTCGAAAGAACTCCCTTTTGGTTGCATGTAAAGACTACACTCTGTAAAAAATGACTACTTAAGTAGCATGAACTTTTCTTATTGATTTTCGATGCCCCTAAAAGTCAAATTATATTTTATGGAAAGCATGCATAAAAATGTTCCTTCTTTCGCTCATTCGGTAGACAGTTACGTTTTTTTTCAATTTTATGCGCAAAGAAAGATCATAAATCGGTTTCCAAAAACGTTTCTAATCCCCCAATAATTTTGAACCCGCTCTACCGTCACACTTGGATTCAGGGTTTCCAAACTACAAGCCATATATTTTCCGCGTACTGAAAACCACACATTTCTCTACGGTATTAAAAGGAGATCCTACAGGGTTCATAAAATTTAACATTGGATTTGATCCATATTGTTAACTTTACAGGCCACATTGGTAAATGCAGAGTCATGACGTTTTATGAACGGTCATTTCACAGTATTTAAAAGTCCCAGAATTAGAAACTTTTTTAAAACCAAATCATATCCTTTCTTTGAGTATGAAATTGAAAAAGACCTAGTTTTCTACCGAATGAGCAAAAGAATGAATATTTTTACGCATGTTTTTCATGAAATGTAATTTGATTTTTAAAGACGTCGAGAACAAAAGAGAAAAATGCATGCGACTTAAGTAGTCATTTTTTACGGAGTTTTGTTTTTGCATGCAGCCGGATGGAAGTTCTTTCAAAAGCCGGCATCCTGCGACAACTGAATTACTATGAAATTATGCCGTTGGCTGATTAGTTTTACAACCCTACTTAATTAATCTTTTCGAAACGAAAATGCATTCCGAAGTTTCGGTTGACATTTCATGAGTTGGCCCATCTGCTGTACTCCGCTGTGGCGGGGGTCTCAGCGCGATGTGAATAGAGAATAAATTTTATCTAAAAAACTGTTTGATACCTGGCCCTTGATTTTGGACCTGACCAACTACTTTGTGTCTTCTCATTTGCATTCAAGGAAGCTACGTACTACCTATACATCAAACACTGATACCGTTGCCCTTTGCGGTCGAAACCTACCAGTGTACTAGGTCAAAATTAGTTTCGGTGTCTAATTTCCTACTATCTGCATTTTCAGGCTATTTTTCAGGGTACCCTTAAATGCCTTTAAGACATCTGGTTTTTCCCAAGCTCGTGTATTTTAAGAAAGCCACGCACATACTCTAAATTAATTTTCGCCATACAAATATTACTGACATAGTCTAAGTAGCGGTACTTTTAACGAAATTCAGTCTGTACTCCGTCATTCTTTTGCAAATTCAGTTAGGCGAAATGCTGGCTTGATGACATGTTTGCCATCATCAAAGACGTATAACTATCGCTACACAGGGCTTAATCTAACCTTACTACCCTTCTACAGACCAAACAGCACAGTAGTTACTTCCTACCATGCTAATCAAAATCAAATCTTTATCGCTGTATCTTCGCGTAAATTTACATCCAAGTCTCGGGGTATCCCTGTTCTCATGCATTCCTAATTTTGCCCATAACTAACTCAACACAAGAAGTAGATAAAGTTCATGCAGCTGTTGTAACACACCATGGGAAATCAAAAATCACGGATAATTGGAAAACGCCGGCCGTAAGTCGGACTCTAATCGGCGATTTATCAAATCTAATCCGAGTGTTCCATCTTAAAGCTTAAGTAGCCATGGCTACCGGATATTATGAGAGGTGGGTCCGATGACCCCAAATGCACGTAAATAAGAGTGCGTTCTGCTACCAATCTGTGTGCGAATGAGCTTTTAGGCAGTTGAATTAGTCCTCAGAAGTCAAAGTTCAGGATCAGGGGCAAATTAATTTTTTAGAGTCGAGAAACTTCCCGCCTTTTGATTTAGCCAGTCCACCGTCGCAATATTAAGCGAAAAACAGCATTTCAGCACGAATTAAAGTCTTAAAGTTTTTAAAACAGACATGCCACACAAGAAAATGAAAATCCGTTTTGGCCAACTCAGTTAGCTCTGTCTTCCTCTCTCTCAAGTCCGCCAACAACTAGATTTCTGCATCGAAGGTTATTTTTATTTTCAAAAAAATTCGAATAAGAACTTACGGAGGCTGCCAAAATCCTTCTGATAGTATATATGTATATTTCGAAGAAAAATGAGTCCTTTTGGAAAGTGAACAAACTTTATTTCGTAAATTTTCGAGTCTGGTTGCCTAGTTCGTCTTCAGATGTGTAGCAAATGTGAAAAAACAGTTAAAATTTAAGCATGACCGAAAAATCGATGTAACTTTTTTAATGCTGAGGATGGATCAATTCTGTTGGTTGACGTCACGCCTTGATTGGTCATCACCTTTTCCATCTTTCTTTGAGATTTGTGTACATGGCGTCATGATCGATGCGCTGATTGATGCATGAATCATCAGAGTGTATGGCCTCTGGGAAGTCTCGGCCTTTCTTATTTGGGCAGGAACCGACAGTGCGTGTTTTACCCCAAGCGAATTTGTGCCCAGTTTCAAGAGTATGCATGGCGACTTGGGATAAGTGGTCCCGCCTCTTTACTGCCAATTGGTGTTCATGTAGGCGTGTAGAGGCGAATTTTCCTATTCGACCACAATATACCGCATTACAAGTGTCACCTGGAATCCTATAGACTACTTATTTTTTTATCCAAATAACCAAACCTATCCTTAGGGTGTGCAAGCCTACATGAACACCAATTGGCAGTAAAGAGGCGGGACCACTTATCCCAAGTCGCCATGCATACTCTTGAAACTGGGCACAAATTCGCTTGGGGTAAAACACGCATTGTCGGTTCCTGCCTAAATAAGAAAGGCCGAGACTTCCTAGAGGCCATCCACTCTGATGATTCATGCATGAATCGGCGCATCGATCTCGACGCCATGTACACAAATCTCAAAGAAAGATGGAAAAGGTGATGACCTTCATCATGTTAAATTAAAGGCAGGGCGAATGACCGGGTATCATTTATAAGGCTCTGAATCCGCCCAGTATAACATATTGTGATACAAGTTCGTTGTGTGTTCTACTTTAATCAACCTAAAACCAGGAAAACATTCTCGAATGCATGGGTTACAGCAATCCAGTCATGTCCACTGCAGAGTGTAAACCTACTTTGAGTCAATCCCTCATTTATAATCCTTTTTTTCAAGTAGACCTTTATTACGATAAGGGATTTCACGAAAAATTTTCAAGATTGATAGCTGGGTATTGCGAATAGAATTAACTTATTTTTACTTGAAAATGAAATGTTCGAGTCTACCCGAAGCTGAAATGTACTCGAGCGAAATTTTATCACAGCGATGCTGCAAACGAAGAAAACAGGACCCCTTTAATTCCTCAGTTCCTGAACTTGACGGCAATTGCTGTTTGGTAGACTGGGCTCTTTTTGATTCTTCGGCTTTATTCACCTTTTAGCTTAGCATGCACCCCGCCATCTACTGATCTGCATCTATGAGCTGGAAAAACGCCACTTTCGAATTTTTGCCCCCATCGCCGCGGAAAGATGGCAACAGTTTTGGCGCGCGGTCTCGCCTGCAACAACAGCTTCAGCATCTACGGCGGCGACACAAGACAAAACTGCAGGCCCTGCGAGAGCAACGAGAACGTGACTTCTGCCTCTACTTCAACATCCCCGACCCCCGACACCTTCGAGGTCCGGCGTCGGCCAAAAGGCGGCCTACAGGCCAACCCACTGCCACCACTACCGTCAGAAGTGTGAGTGCGCCCAGTGTAGATCGAACTCGGAAGGCCTGGAGCATGAGAAAAAAGTGTGAAATCCGGGCGGAGTCGGGTGAAGTCCTTTCCTTTGCACCCACCGATTACTCCTCTGATGGGGACACTGAAAATATCGGGAGTAGCGATTCGGTGGCTTGCGGTCCAAGTGAGGAGGGCGCACACATCGGAGGAGGGAGCAGTGGCCACGGCAGAGGAGATGACGACAACGCAGACACTGGCAGCGAGAAGGGCTTCTACAGCTGCCACAGTGAGACTTCAAGAAGTAGCGTCATTCAACTCTCCCCTTCATCGCCATCCCTTCCTGGTCATTCACTCCCGTATCTGCAAATTGAAGTGTTCTCCAACTGGGGTGACGAGGACTTGGTGGGTATTTCCCAGCTGGAGCTCTGTCCGGAGTCCCCCGACGCTCCATGCATGTCCGTAGTTGATGTACTAGTGTACAGGTCTCCCCCTCTGGATGATGGTGATGTCGCCTCCCACAAAATTGCCAACGCCACTCAGGAGTCACATTTATTCTGCACAGAAAAGTCCCTTCCTTTATCAGTGCGTGTATTCTTTGATGCAAGCAGGGCGCCCAGTGAAGCCCGATACGCAGTTGTCAAAATAAGTAACTTCTCTGGAGCAGGACGCTTTGCGGCCGGGGTGCGTGAGTGTCGAGTGACGTCAGTCTCTCCCCAGGCGCAGACATATATCATCTTTGAGGGTGAACTGCAGAAGGCCTGTGAGCATTCCGAGGCGGGTGTTTCCAACTGTTTCCGGTTCCCGCTGCAGATGGAGGACGAGGGGGCACTCTGCACGACTAAGAGCGTTGGGGAGCTGGCCACGAATGTGTTGCAGTGTTTGGAGGAGACATGTGAGTTCTCTTTTGCTCCATCGCCTCCCCTCTCACCTGGTTCTCCGACAGAGCACTCTTTGGTCGAAGGCAGCCGCCAACGTTTCGACGCTGTTGAAATGTCCTGGGGCTCGCTAGAGCTCTTCAACCGTCTTCAGGCAGGTCGACTTGGCGTCAGCAGTCAGCTGATGTCCTTGCCCGGCATTAACGAAAGTCTTTCCATTGTACGTGATTCACTCGAGGACACCACGTCAGTCAATGTTTCTGAAAAATCCAGGGAGGCTGATGGGAGACCAGATTTTGCGTTTCGCAGTGAGACTGCAGCAGATGATGAAGACGACGAGACGGCAGATGAGGATTTCTCGATTCCAGAGCTTCCTTCCGGAAAGGAACTCCTGCTGGATATTCTCTCCACTTGGGGCGATCCACATTACGTAGGGCTAACCAGTATCCAGGTTTTTACAGCAGATGGTCTCGAAATTTCTCGTTCATGCAGTATAGCTGCGTACCCGCCAGACATCAATATTCTCCCCCAGTTCTCCTCGGACCCCAGAGTAGCCGCTAATCTGCTTGACGGCGTGAACGAGACACAGGATAGGACTCACATGTGGTTGATCCCCTTCACACCTGGCAGACACCACTGGGTAAGACTGGTTCTGCCCGACGACGCAGAACCCATCGCGCTGATACGCATCTGGAACTACAACGAGTCGCGTGTCCACTCCTCCAGGGGTGCAAGAGACATTAAAATATTTATCGACCGTAAGTGCATATTTTGTGGCCAAATTTCTCGTGCTTCTGGCCTGGAACGAGGCAGACCCGAGGAATTCGGTGAGACCATCCTGTTTACCACCGACGAGGCAGTACTACAAAGAATTGCGCAACACGACCAGGTCTTCTTACGCGACATTGAGGACGAGGAATTGGATCAGATTGATGCTATTGAAAGACTGAGCGAGGGAGAGTCTACCACCACGGAGACGGAGGGCGTGAAGACTAAATGGCTGGACCTACGGCTTCTGACCGCTTGGGATGACGGCAAGTGCGGTTGTATTGGCCTAGCTGGCATTAAATTGCTTGCGGATCCAGAAGGCAGGAAGGAATCTCGTGTTTGGCTCATTCGACAAATAGACCCCCCTGTGTGTCAGTTTCCATCGGATGTACGAACACTGACCGATGGCATTAACCACACAACTGATGCTAATCATATGTGGGTCGCAAAGTTCACTGAGGGTGTGGGTCTTCAGCTGCGACTCTGGCTGATGCCTCCAGATGGCGGATTGTCGGAAGAGGAGGAGGAGGAGGACAACACTCCTCTCCTCTACGGGATTCGTCTTTGGAACTACAATGCTCCTAAACAGTGGAGTCATGCTTCAGGAGTCAAATTCTTCCAGATGATAGACGACAGGGGCCGCTGTTTGGGGAACCTTTTCGGCCAAGAAGGGCCCTTCCTTCTAAGACCAGGTCCAGGTCACCTAAAGTACGATTTCAGTCAGCAGTTTCTCCTCTCAGACCTCAGCGGCACCACCTGGATCTATCCTCCAGACAGCATATTCGTTCTTGAAATCTCTTTGCACTCTAATTGGGGTGATGAGGAGAGAGTCGGTCTCAGCGGTCTCCAACTGGTGGGGCCTGATAGCGAGACAGTACTGATCCGACCCGAGCAGGTTTTTCTGCATCCCGGTGTAGTCAGTGAGCTGGATCTCCTCTGGACCAACGGAGACATCTGGAACCCGAAACGTCTGGTCAAGACAACTGCTGCTGGGGGTGACTGTCCTACCTCCTGGTCCATGCCTATCAATCCGCAGGGACCGAATCAGATTTTTGTTGTATTTGACCGTCCTCTGAGATTGGCGGGCGCGCGAATATGGAACTACTTCAATCGGGGCCAAACTAGTATAGGGGCGCGTGACATTAGCATCCGACTGGATGAGCAACCGGTCTTCACAGGAACTCTGCCAGAATGTGGAACAGCTGCGCCTAACAAGCCGGTCATGATAACGTGGGGGAACCGAAATAGAGCCAATGACAGACAAGCATGCACGAGGTAATCTCATCTGCCCTGGTTAGGTAGGATGACAAACCAAATAATGGCCATCTTTCATGTCTTCTGGTGAAAACTCCAGTGATGTCTAAAACACTGCGAATATGTACCGTTATTCTACTGACTTTGGATTCAATGTAATCAGTCGTCTTCGTGTAAATTTACAAAGTTTTTACCTTTTTCACCTCCGCGCGCGTCTTATTTCCAACTTTCGACTCAATACGGTCCATATGTCGGGACGGTATCGTTGTCAAGACAAAGATTCCCAAATCAGAAGTCAGGTAAGACGGGTTGGCCTGGACAACCTTTACTGCAGAGGAAGTGCGTATACAAAGGCTCTGGAGGCAGTCGCCGCGAGCGCGCTCTCCACGCAAGTTGCCTTGTCTGTATCCGCCGTCGGGGTGCTCAGACCTAGCGCGTATGTGCGCCTTTCGTTGTCTCAGCGTCCGCCAGCCAATCAGAGGCGGGACAGCTTTAATTGGCTTCGAGCACTCACGAGGCCAGTGGCAAGCCTTGTGCGTCCCAGCAGCGAGGCGGACAGGAAGGCAGCGTGGAAAAGTAGCAGAGAGCAAGGAGCCGGGGACTGCCACAGGTAGGGTATCAACGTCTAGGACATCAGAAGCAAGTCTTGTTTGGAGCTGTCTGTAGAAGCTCCTAACGAACAGTCAATTCATACTGCGCCTTTGATTCCACCCTATGCTGTACGATTCCGTAGAAATAAGTTCTCTCCACCTTGCTCGTTTCGCGGCCAGACAACTAGACTAACACTTCCAAGTGACGGTTAAGCGGGTGTGGTGTAGTGGCCATCTCCCAGGCCCTCTCAGAGTTTCATTTGGGACGGCGTGGGTTAAAAGCATTTAGTCTACCGACCGGCTGAAACGTTATACGACTTTTTGTACAGTAAATGGCGAAAAACGTCTGTACTACTGGTGCGATTCTTCCAGTTCGCAGAGATGACGCTCTTTAAACACCTCCGCTCTCGGACAGTGACTTTCCAATCCTACCAACAGCCTACATCTGACAGAGATTGTACGTGGCCAACATTCACTCCTACACCAGAATGCAGCTGATAGGTGTACAATATGTGAACGCTATTTCATCAACAGCAGTTTCCAGTTTGTTGTAGCATGTTGAATGGAAAGCTTTCACGCAAGATGCACCCGTTAGAAATATTCATTAGGCAAAGAAGATGGAATTTAGGTCTCCGGGAAGACAATTATATTAGACCGAGCTTTCGCTGTTAGAGGAGCTCATATTCGGAGATTGTGAAAGAACAGTAACACATGGGCAGTTTTACAGCCTAACAACGCGGAGGGGCGGAGGCCCTGTGTCCTGAGGTGGGGCGGGAGTCACGCTCTCAGACCAGCTGTGGTTTTAAGGTCTGGCCGCCCTGTTCGTCCTTGACTGGGAATCGGGCTGTCACTTAGTGGTGTGAACATGGCGTACAATAGCATGTGGAAATGGGTAAAGATTCGAGGTCCAGATATTGTGTCGTGTTCATCATCCCCTAAGAAGACGAAGAAGAAGAAGAAAAGGAGAGGGCGACTTCATGGACCAAATTATATTTGAACTGACGTTTCGGAAGGCCTCTCGTTTCCATCATCAGAGTAATGTGTTGGCTGTTCCTGCTGACCTCGATTGCTTCGGCCTTGATACTTGCCCGGTATCATATCCGTGCTCGAGGCACGAACTATGGCCTGCCCGTTCACCGCCGATTAGCGTTGACCTCTCCGCGATTGACCGCCGATGGGCTCATGTCACTTTTGACCCCTTTGCGCCGTTGTAATTGTTGGCGAGCCAGCATGTTTGTCGGCCTCCCCCTCGTCACTCAACGGACTGATCAGTTGTGGGAGCTCATGTGAGTTGATCTGAGTCTCGTGACCGTCGCGGTGAGGTGGCGTCCCATACTGGTCACATAATCCCCGACCGGCTTCCCTCCTACTTTTCGCTGGCATCGGTTGTCGGCCACGCGTGACTTTGCTCGACTGTCCTGATGGTCTTGTCCGCACTGACTCGAGCCCTGTGCGTAGCGCCTGGTAGGCGGGATGCAGACCTATGGCTCTGTTGAGTCTGCCAGTCGAGGACCAACTTTCGAGCATCAGTTTGACCATCTTATCATTGGCTCGGCCGATTACCCTTGCCCTCTCAAAGACGAAATTGTGGTTATTCTGTTTGACGTGGCCACAAACCATAGATAGCTTGTCCTTGTGGTCGATTGCAAGCTGGTGCTCATGCATTCTTGTGCCAAGACGTTTGCCGGTTTCACCGACATAACTTGCGTCACAGCTTTGACATGGTATGCTGTAGACCACCGCTGATTGTTCTGTCACTGGTAGCGGGTCTTTGGGCCTCATTATTTGCTGTCTGATTGTTGACTCTGGCTTATGAGCCACACCGATTCCGAGAGGCTTCAGGATTCTTGCCGTCGCCTCTGACACGTTTTTCACATAAGGGATTGCGAGCCAAAGTTCCGGGTTTTCTCCGTCCGATCGCTCATGGTGGGGCTTCCTAAGACACTTGCGTTGGCTTTAAATAGGGGGTACAAGTACTTAATCTCCTCCTTCCTTCCATTGTCGTCGCTGCAGTGTGTTTGAACGCATTGGATGAGGGTCCTGACACAACTGCGTTTA